>PVJA010004099.1:0-89092 GCA_004027025.1 Myocastor coypus | reverse complement strand
TTTTTTTTTTTTTTTTTTTTTTTTTGAGGTAGGGTCTCGCTATGCAGCTCAGACTGGCCTTGAGCTCACTTTTTTAGCCCAGGCTGGTCTCAAACTCACTCTGATCCTCCTGCCTCAGCCTCCCAAGTGCTGGGATTACAGGCATACACCACCATGCCGGGCTTTTGTTAGGTTTTTAAAAAACCTTCACCACTCCTTTCTACATGTAAATGGACCTTACCAGTGATGGTGAGCCTTTTAGAGCTTTCAGCAATAGCTAACAGCCCACTGTGGCACGTGCGCCACAGGTTTGTCAACACTGAACTAGATCATCCATTTTTGGCTGCCTAATGAGCCTTTCCCTTATGGATGGGCTACCTGTGATAGCTGTCACCTATGAAGGGGCCATCACTCTTGCACTGTAGGAAAAGCTGTCACTTTTCATCTGTAAATTGAATCCCTTCTTTCCATAGAGTTGCAAATTCTACAGATTTCCACCCCCTTCCTAATTCCCCATAAATATACCAAGTTTGAGGCTACAAGGAAATGCTCACCCTCTTGAGGTCATACATTCGATTTATTTGAATATTTGAAAAATTTTGTCTAATAAGTCTCTCTCTTTTTTATGATTTAATATTTTTATTAAAATATTTTTATTGGGGCCCGGCAGGATGGCTCAGTGGTCTAAAGCCCTGCTTGGGAAAGCTTGGGCAGCTTCAGGGACCACGGTTCGATCCCCGGCACCACATGCTGCGCCAGCCCTGCCCTCGGGGTGGGCTGAACCAGCCATAAAAATGAGTGAATAAACAAACAAAGGTTCTGAAACAAGAAAAAAAAAATAAATAAAATTTAAAAAAAAATAAAAAAATAAAATATTTTTATTATTTAAATTTAACAATGGTTATATTACCTATTTTCATCATCAGATCAGTTTAGATTAATAGATATAGGTATATAAGATTGATCAAACAAACATTAATACTTTCTTTTTTTTAACACTTTCAATAAACATTACTTTTTTTTTTCTTTTCCCCTTTCTTTTTTAAAAAGTTGACACATGGCATATTGTCCTCACAATAGTTCTACAGAGCACAGTGTGTGGGCATGACCCACTGCCTAGTAAATCTCTTTATGCCTTTTTCTGTCATGTCCTCAGAATTTTTGTCCTGTGATGAAAGCCAGGGATCTTTAACCTGCTAGCTGCCCTTTGGGTTGGGTGGAGAAAGGTCCTCAGTCTCTCCTTGAGGAACCTCCTGGTGGTAACATGAGGAATATCTCTTCCATAATGAAGTCTCAGGTGATACTGAGGGCTGTATTTATTTATTCATTTATTTATTTGTCTTTTTGAGATAGGGTCTTGCTATGCAGTTCAGGCTGGCCTTGAGCTCATTTTTGTAGTCCAGGCTGGTCTTTTTTTTTTTTTTTTTTTTGGTCTTTTTGAGACAGGATCTTCTTATACACTCCAGACTGGCCTCGAGCTTGCTTTTGCAGTGCAGGCTGGCCTCGAATTTGCACTGATCCTCCTGCCTCAGCCTCCCAAGTGCTGGTCTTATAAGCATGTGCCACCATGCCTGGCCTTGAGGGCTGTATTGTTTGTCATTTATTTGAGATAGGGCCTTGCTAAGTAGTCTGAGATGGCCTTAAAGGATGGCCTTTGACCTTCCTGCTTTAGCTTTCCAAGGAATGGGGTTACAGGTGTGTACCACCAAACACAGTTTAGGGTCTGTATTTTGAAAATGATTTTTTACCAACCAGCATCCCAATTTTTCATTTACTCCCACAAAATTAAAAGAAGGGAGGTTAATATCCCTTAGCAAGTGAGTGTTGTGGTTTGGGTCTAGTACCCCCCAAACCTCATGCCATCATGGGGCAGGGGTTTCTAGAGTTTGAGACTGACTCATGATCCACTGGGATTATGTGTTTTAGTACTGCTAGGATTATGGGTGTGAGGCCTGAGGCAGAGAGCCTGAATGTAAAAGAGACAGAGACAGACTTCTCTCTCTGTTGCCCTGGTTGGTTGGTTGCCTCTGTCACCATTTGTTGCTGTTCCACCACCATGAGCTGGATGCTTTCTGCCCTGCTCCACTCAGCCTTGGAGCCAGCTGAATATGGGCTGAAACCTCCAGTAACTGTGAGCTGAATAAACCTTTCCTTCCTTCATTTTGTGTGTCGAGTATTTGTCCCAGCAATAAGAAGAGTAACTGAGACAGTGAGGAAAAATAGGCCAGAAAAAGTACACAGCTTTTCCAAGGTGCCATAGTAAACTCCAAAGATCTTTTCATCCTTAATAAAATTTGCTGCCTTTGACACAGAGGGAAGAGAAGCGAGGAGGAGATACTAAGATAAAGTTGGACCACCTAACTTGCTATGCTGAGGGAAGCCAGGGCTCTGGGGCTAACTGACAGGGTACCCTGGGACAAGCTCCTCTCTGTCTTGACCCCAGACCCTTCTCCTCTATGTAGGGGCCTTTCCAGCTTAAACCATAGCCTGGGAGATTCAGAGGCAGGCAGAGAAGGAAAGGTTGCACCCAAATCCGGTTCTGAAGCTTTGTGCTGGCTCAGGGCCATGCAGATTCCGCGTGTGACAACATGACACCGCAGTCACTGATGTTGGGGCTGTCACAGCCATTTTGGGTCTCTGGGAGCGGGAAGCAGCAAGGGAAGCCTGTGGGCTCGGTAGACACGGCTTTGAGAATTAGACTGGCCAGAGGAACAAGAGGTTGTCACCATCACCATCCTACCGGATTGTACTTGAGGGTGCCAGCAGAGCTGCGCCAGGACCAAAAGCTGGACAAGTCCCAGGGAAGCTATGCCCATCCTCCCACTTCCGCCTTAGCTGCCCCTGCCCCCCACGCTGCTAACACACGAGCACCAATCCGGGGCCTTCAGGGTGATGTCATGCAAACGCGATTAGCCTTGCTTCTCTGCAGGAGGCAGATGTTGTTAGCTCACTGGAGATGTAACCCTTTGCGGGGAGGTGTAACGGACTTGGTGACCTTGAGGAAATATCAGTACTTTTCTAAATCTCCTTTTAAAAATAGATGTTAAATCTGGCGTGATTGTTTATGTTTTGTAATCCTAGCGCTGAGGCTGAGGAAATGAGATTGCAAGTTCACAGCCCACTCCAGGGCCGGATAAGTTGTCCATAAAATAAGTAAAGTTTAAAAAAGTGATTGCAGCCGGGTGTGGTGGCGCATGCCTGTAATCCCAGCACTTGGGAGGCTGAGGCAGGAGGATCAGTGCGAGTTCGAGACCAGCCTGGGCTACAAAAGTGAGTTCAAGGCCAGCCTGAACTGCATAGTGAGACCCTGTCTCAAAAAGACAAAAAATAAAATAAAATAAAATAAAATAAAATAAAAATAAAAAAGTGATTGCAAAAAAATAAATAAATAAATAAATAAAATAAAAAAGTGATTGCAAGTTCAAGCCCTGCGTGGGCAACTTAGAGATTTAGGAAAACCCCATCTCAAAATTTAAGACAGTCAAGAGTCAGGGTAGGCTGGGGATGTAGTTCAGTGCACAAGCCCAGGATTCAACTCCTGGTACTAAAAAGAAAAATATTGTTATTAATAACAGTCCTGAAAAGGCCCACAAGACAGAGAATATGTCTTGACCTCAGATATTCAAGGACAGCCTGGGAAACAGTTCAGCATGACCTAGGGGTAGGGCCAACGAGCATGTGGTACCCAGCATTGAACTGTGGTCCCTGCACTTGCATGACCAGGTGCTTGGTCTGCTGAGCTATTTTACCAGCCCTTTAGGCTGGTCTTGAACTCACCGTGTAGCCCAGAATGGCCTCAAACTTGCTGTCTTTCCTTGGCCTCCCAGAATGCTGGTATCACAGGTGTGTGCCACCTTACCCAGCTTATTTTTTTAATTGTTCTTTTTCTTAAATTAAATTAAATTTAGAAAAATTTGACACAAAATCTTGCTGTGTCCCAGGGTGTCCTAGAACATCTGAGGTCAAACAATCCTCCTGCCTCATCCTGAATAGTTGAGATTGGGGAGACACACCCCTGCACGTGGCTAAAAATTAAATTTGGGGACAGTACCAGGAGTTGAACTCAGGGCCTCACACTTATCAAGGAGGCACTGCACTATTGAGCTAAATTCCAGCCCCTAAAAATTGAACTTGTTAGAAAAATTAAAATTATACTAGCCAGGCATGGTGGTGGGTTCCTGTAATCACAGCATCCAGGAGGCTGAGGCAGGAGAGTCACTGTGAGTTTGAGGCTAGCCTGGACTACATAAGCAAGTTCAAGGCGAGCTTGCACTACACAGTGAGATTCTGTCTAAATCAGCAGTTCTCAACCTGTGGGTCGTGACCCCAGCAGGGGTCAAACAACCAAAACACAGGGGTCACCTAAAGCCATCGGAAAATACATATTTAAACCCATGCTACGCCATGGTGAAATGTTATTTATTGGAATTAGTAATAAATATTTCCCAACATATAATTAAACATTGTTTTTGTGATTAAATACTATGTTGAAATTATGTTTGATTTGTAGCAATGAGAATACATAATGCATATCAGGTATTTACATTCCAAATCATAACTGTAGCAAAATTACAGTTTTGAAGTAGCCACCAAAATTATTTTTTGGTTTGGGGTCACCGCAACATGAGGAACTGTATTGCGGGGTCACGGCATTAGAAAGGTTGAGAACCACTGGAATGAATGAATGAATAAATAAATAAATAAGGGCAGAGGAGATAGCACAGCAGTCTAATAGGTAAACAAAAAGTTATACTACTATATCTTTCTGTTCACTTATTCACTGCGCATTGTACTGACTCATCTTTATTTTCTTCTTTTCTTTTTTGTGAATAGAATCTCTTTTATTTAGGCTGGCTTTGGGTAGACTGGCTTTATGTAGCCCAGGATGGCTTCAGACCCATGCTTCAGCCTCCTAAGTACTAGGGTTATTTGGATAAGCCACTATGTCTGGCTCTTAAACATTTTTCAATGTTAGTATGAATAGATCTATTTTGTTCTTTTTAAGGTTTGCGTTGCATTCAGATCTACTATTATTGAACATTTGTTTCTATGAGAAGAATAGCAGCAACAGCAAGAGTCTGTGACAATTTATGCAAGAATTTCTGTAGTTTATATTCTTGGAAGTTGAATTTTTAGGTTTAAAAAAATGTAAGTACAATTTAAATCTTAATAAATCTTACATAATTGCTCTCCAAAGAGCAGGCATTATATATTTCTGCCAACAGGCTAGCAATGCCTGTTTCCCAGCATGTCCATGAAAAGAAGATGCCAGAATCTGTGTTTATCAAGTAGAAAAAAAAAAAAAAACTCTTTCCTCTTTCTTTCTTTCTTTGCAGAACTGGGGCAAGTGCCCTTGCACTTGCCAGGCAAGCACTTATTCTACTGAGCTATCTCCCCAGCCCCCAAAAATCACACTTTAAAAAACATTTCTTAGGGGTCTGGCGGGATGGCTCAGTGGTCTAAAGTGCCTGCTTGGGAAAGCTTGGGTGGCTTCAGGGGCCTCGGTTCGATCCCCGGCACCACATGCTGCCCCAGCTCTGTCCTCGGGGCAGGCTGAGTCGGCCATGAAAATGAGTGAATAAACAAACAAAGGTTCTTAAACAAGAAAAATAAATAAATAAATAAAATTTTTTTAAAAATGAGTGAATAAACAAACAAAGGTTCTGAAACAAGAAAAAAAAATTAAAAGATTGAAAAAAAATTTCTTAAAAATCTTTTAAGTGTATGTATTTATTTATTTGGTAAGGGTCTTACTATGTAGCTGAGACTCCTAGTGATCCTCCTGTCTCAGCCTCCCCAGTACTGGAATTAAGGGGTGCACCACCACATCCAGTCTGGGTGGCTGGCTTGGTGCTGGGCTGGCATGGCATCCGGTACTGGGGATAAAAACCTGGTCCTTGAACTTGCCAGGCAGGAACTCAGACAGCCTAGATATCTCCCCAACACACATCACACTGTTTTTGATTGGCTTTTCTTTCATTGCTAGGAAGAACATCTTTTAGTTGTTCCCTTTCTAGAGATTAAACCCAGGGTCTTGCACATGCTCAGCAAATGCTTTAGCCTTAAAATCACCTCACCACCCCGGGAGGAGAAAGTTTTGTTTTTTGTTCTTTTTATTCTTGCTTTTGAAGACAGGGTAATGTCTCAGTTACCCTTATCTTATTGCTGGGAAAAATACCTGACACCCAAAATGAAGGAAGAAAAGATTTATTTAGCTCACAGTCAGTGGTGGTTTCAGTCTATACTCAGTGGGCTCCAAGGCAGAGTGGCACATAGTGGAGAGCAAACTTTCATGGTGGAGACAACAAGTAAGAACAAAAAGAGTGGCAGCAGCTCAGGCCGCTATCTAGCCTTTCTCTCCTCTTACATTGTAATACAAATTATGCACCATAATCCCATTTTTGGATTAAGAACCAATCACAAACTCCAGAAGCCATCCCATGACTTCATGAAGCTTTGTGGGGACAACTAGACAGAAACCATAACAGGTAGTAGCCAGGATATGTATCCTGGGCTGATCTCAAACTATACATAGTATAGATATTATATATATATATATATATATATATATATATATGTATATATATATACATAATGGTACTGTATAAACCACTTTGTCCTCAAACTCTTATCTTCCTGCTTTGATCTCCCAAGTACTAGAATTTCAGGTGTGCCACCACACCCCACCACAAGGAACACAGGCTTACTAACTAGTGCTTTTTCTTTTCTAAGAGTTGCAGGTTCATGTTGAAATCTTGTTTTCAACATTTCATCTCTAAAGCTCTAGTTATTTTTAAGCATCTGGGGAATGAGTAAAAAACAAATATAATACAGAGCCTGAGAGATAGCTCAGCAGCATAATCACCTGCTTGGCAAGAGCAACGTCCTGAGTTCTATCCCTGGTACAGAAAGAAGGAAAGAAAGAAAGAAAGAAAGAAAGAAAGAAAGAAAGAAAGAAAGAAAGGGCTGGGGAGATAGCTCCGAGGCACAAGTGCATACTGGGCAAGTGCAAGGTCGTGAGTTCGAACCCTTGTCCCACAAAAAAAAAAAAAAAAAAAAAAAAAGAAAGAGGAAACACAATAATATATCTAGAGTACAAATTCATAGTTAGTGATCAAGAAGTATTAGTTTAGGGATCGGGGAGATAGCTCAGTAGAATAAGCACTTCTCTGGTAACTGCAAGGGCCTGAGTTTAGTCTCTAGTTCTGAAAAAAAAAAACATATCAGCTTAATCCAAGTCTGGGTTAGGAAGAGAGTTCTGGAATGCTTTCAAATTTTTTCCTAGAGAAACTGGGGTCGTCAACATTTTTTTTTTCTTTTTAATAAGTTTTTTTCAAAGCGCCAGCCTTTGTTTTGTTTTTTTAACAATGGTTGCATTACATATTTTCATCATCAAATCAGTATAGATCAACAGACATAGGTATGTAAGACTGATCAAACAATTAAACACTAACACTTTCTTTTTTTTTTTTTTTTTTTTTTTTTTTTTTTTTTTTTTCTTGTTTCAGAACCTTTATTTGTTTATTCACTCATTTTTATGGCCGGCTCAGCCCGCCCTGAAGGCAGGGCTGGTGCAGCATGTGGTGCCGGGGATGGAACCGCGGTCCCTGAAGCCGCCCAGGCTTCCCCAAGCAGGCGCTTTAGACCACTGAGCCATCCCGCTGGGCCCAACACTAACACTTTCAATAAAATTTTTTTTAACTCTTCCACTTGGATTTTGAATTTAAGTCACTCCTCTCAAAAAAAAATTATAGGAGTTGATACTGCAGAAAATGCAAGATCCTGAGATTGATTCCTGGTGCCACCCAAAATTTATTCACTAATTTATTTCTTCTTTTGGAACCTTAAACTAGAGGGACTATATGACACTTGCATATGTAGGTCTGGTTTATTTCACTAATGAGTATACATTCAAGATACATCCATTTACATATGAAGTCTTCTAGTTTATCATTCCTTATAGCTGAATAGTATTCCATTTTATGAAAATACCATATCTTTTTCAACCATTCTTCAGATGATGGGCATTTTGGTTGTTTCCAGTATTTAGCTATCACAGATTATGCTGCTATAAACATAGGTGCACAGATATCATTATGATGTTTTCAATTCTTCTGGAAAAATTCCCAGAGCTGGACTGAATGAGATTTCCAGCTCTAGTTTTTTAAGGAGTCTTCACACTGCTTTCCATAATGGTTGCACCAGTCTGCATTCCCATCAGCAGTAGAGAAGCGTTCCTTTTTCCCCACAGCCTCTTCAACATTTATTGTTGGTTGACTTCTTTATAGCAGCCATTCTTTCTGGGGTGAGATGGTATCTTAAGCGTTGTTTTGATTTGAATTTTACGAATGGCTATCGATGTGGAGCATTTCTTCATGTATTTATAGGCTTCTTGAATTTCTTTCTCTGAGAAGTGTGTGTTCATCTCAGATACCCATTTCTGAATTGAATCTTTGAATTTTGGGACCCTAATGGTTTTTAGTTCTTTATAAATTCTAGATAGAAGACCTTTGTCTGAATATTTTTTAGTTAAAATTTTTTCAAAATTTGTGGGCTGTCTTTTCACTTTGTTGGTAATTTCTTTTGACATGAAAAAACTTTTTAGCTGGAGGAGTCCCATTTGTTGATTATTTTGCGTGTTAAATGTGCATTTTGATTGTTGTCCATGAACTCTTTGCCTACCCCGATGTCTTTAAGATTTCCTCTGACTTTCTCCTCTAGGAGGTTTAGGGTTTCTCTTTTAATATTTAGATCTTTAATTCATTTTGATTTTAGTTTAGTGCATGGTGATAGACCTGGGTCAAGTTTTAGTTTTCGACATGTGGAGAGCCAGTTTTTCTAGCACCATTTGTTAAAGAGGCTATCTTTCTTCCACTAAACATGTTTGGCCCCTTTGTCAAAAATAAGGTGGTTGAGTGTGTTTGTATTTACTTCTGCATCTTCTAATCTATTCCATTGATCCTCAGGTCTATTTTATCCTCAGGTCTGTAGTATAATTTTATTTTATTTTTTATTTTATTTTATTTTTATTTATTTTTTATTTATTTTTTATTTATTTATTTATTTATTTTTTTGTAGTATAATTTTAGATCAGGAATTGTAATGCCTGCTGCCTTACCTTTGTTGCCCAGGATTGTCTTTGCAATTCTGGTCTTTTTTGATTCCAAATAAATTTTAGGAATGACTTCTCCAGGTCTGTGAGGTATGTTGATGGTATTTTGATAGGAATTGCATTAAGTCTATATAACATTTTAGAGAGTATGGCCATCTTCACAATGTTGGTTCTTCCTATCCAGGAGCAGGGAATATCTTTCCATTTTCTGAAATTCTCTAGGGTCTCTTTTTTCAGAGTACTGTAGTTTTCATTGAAAAAGCTCTTTTACTTCTTTAGTTAGGTTAATTCCTAAATGTTTCATTTTCTTCGGTGCTATTGTAAAGGGTATGGTTTCTCTAATTTCTCTCTCAGTGTGTTTGTTATCTGTATAGAGGATGCCATTGACTTTTGTATGTTGACTTTGTAACCTGCTATATTACTGAATTTGTGTATTAATTCTAGTAGCTTGTTGGTTTAGTTTTTGGGGTCTTCCAAATAAATTATCATGTCATCTGCAAATAATGATAATTTAACTTCTTCTTTACCTGGGTGGTCAAGTTTTAAGAGTACAAAAGGCATGGTTTTTCCCTATCTTCTCATTGTGATTTATCATAATTTCTCTGGTCTCTGGTTTCCCTGCAGCAGTTGAACCAGTGTCTGTAAGTTGTTAATACGAAAGGGCAATTAAGAGAATCTGAGATTAGTGTCAAGGAGATAGCTCAGTAGATTAAGCATATGCCTGGCAAGCACAGGGTCCTGAGTTCAATCCCTGGTGCTGGAAAAAAAAACCCTGAGATTAGTGTACAATAAGCATATATTTGATATTTTGGTGATTAAAACATAAATTAGTGTAGAAAGTAAATGCAAACATTTATAAGAGAGTGGGTCTGGGATGTAGCTGAGGGTGCTTGCCTGGCATGTGTGAAGTCTTGGGTTTGATCTCTAGCATAAAAAAAAAATTGACTATAGACAAAAGAACAGAATAAGAAGAAAAGAGAATGTTTGCCCCTTTAATGATCCTAAATTTCTTTTAAAAATAAATGACTTCACGCTTGGTCCAGCCTCTCTGCCATCTTTTCACCAGCTCTCTATTGCCCTCTGTTGCTCACATGGTCTCAATTTGTTGCAGCCCAAGGGCAAATATTAAAAAGGACAAATACTATTTGAGCCAGTTTCTTTTTTAAAAAATAAAGTTTACTGGTATATTTTAGGTGTACATAATAATTACATTTATCATGGTGAATTTGTACCTGTACATAATATAACTTGATTTTTTTTCTGTTCTTCTACCCTCTCTGCAATCCCTCCTCCTCGGACTTTAGTTATCTATACCATCTTCACCGAACTCTCCTTTATTCTTATTGTATTTGTTTCGAGGCTCTGGGGAACCAATAGAGGCCCTTGTGAATGTCAGACAAGCGCTCTACCACGGAGCTCCATTTTTCACCTTGTGGTAGACACAACATACCAGTCTGGGGCTGGGGATGCAATGTATAAAAGCCGCGTACCAAGCAAGGCCTTTAATTGCGCGAGGGCTGACGGGAAGCCCAGGCTCCCAAATCCTGGAGAGCGCAGACGTCATCGTCACGCCCCGCCCCACCCCCACTCCCCGCCCTTTCCGGATCACGTGACGGGGGCCCCCTGGGTAAAGAGGGCTCTGCTGGCGGTAGGTATGGCAGGCTTGGTTGACTTTCAGGATGAGGAGCAGGTGAAGTCCTTTCTGGAGAATATGGAGGTGGAGTGCAACTACCAGTGCTATCGTGAGAGGAACCCAGACGGTGAGCGTCGCTGTCAAAGCCTGCGGACGTGTGTGTGTGTGGTTGTTAGGAACTGAGGGTACCCGCAGCGGGTCGCGTGGCGGGTTGAGGACGCGGCGTGTGGGACCTTCATGACCTGTTGTGGCGGGACGGGAGTTGTGTGCCGCAGAGTTGCGAGGGACCGACTAGCTGACTTTAAGGACAGAGGGACTCGGGCAAATCAGTAAGGAAATTCCCTGACCTTGGCGAGCTTACATTCTTATGGCGAGGGAGTCGGTCGGGAAGCAGAAGGAAGTGAAACGTAGGTTAAACGTTAATGGTGCAGTGGGGAAAAGATATCAGTAGTTCAAGGGCACGATTTAAATGAGCCAATGTACTTTTGAACAAACCCTTGAAGAAGGTGAGAGTGAAGCACAGCAGTGGGCTGAGAGTGTAGCTCAATACTAGAGCTCTTGCCTAGCATTACAGAGGTAGCACTGTAGAGCTGGTGAGCTGATTGAGGATGGCGTCCGAAGGGGCCACCTAGAGCAGGTAATGTCTTTGGGGGTTTTCCTCCCTTTGTATTATTACTTAAGGAATAAAATGGCATGGGCCCAACTTTTTAAATGGCATATGGAAGCTGGGCATGGTGGCTCACGCCTGTAATCCCAGCACTCGGGAGGCTGAGGCAGGAGGATTGGTGCAAGTTCGAGACCAGCCTGGGCTACAAAAGTGAGCTCAAGGCCATCCTGAACTGCATAGCGAGACCCTGTCTCAAAAAGACAAAATAAAATAAAATAAATGGCATATGGAGCTTCTTTCCACAATATAACTTCACTATATCTTGAAGCTAATTACATAGTCACTGTACAGTATAATAAGTGAAAAAGAGCCCCAAATTGTTCCTTGAGAGCTAGTTCAGGTTCTTTGTTTCTTTTTGTGTGTGTGTGTGGTACCGCTTATGAAGCTCAGGACCTTGTGCTTATCCAACAGGTCCTTATGCCACTGAGCTATCTCCCCAGCCCTCATGTTCTGATTATACAGAAATTTCAAAGAAATTGGAGTTACTGAGAAGCAGTGTGGTTGGGGGCATTCTAGAGGTGCAAGCACATATTGACTTAGTGGATGTGGTGAGAGAAAAGTACTCTTTTAGAAAGTTAAAGTCAGGGTGTAGTCAGAATTATTTGTTTCTTTCTTTTTTTAGTTCTAGGGATTGAACTCAGGGATTCACACACAAGGCAAGTGCTCCCCAGTGGTCCCTATAATTAAGTTCAAAGAGAGCTTCAGCTGCAATATGTCAGGCCTTGGAAGCCAGTGTAAAGAATTTAGAGTTGAGGAAGCTGAGGCAGAAGGATTGATGTGAGTTTGAGACCAGCCTGGGCTACAAAAGTGAGCTCAAGGCCAGCCTGAACTGTATAGTGAGACCCTGTCTCAAAAAGACCCCCCACACACACAAAAAAAGAATTTAGATTTGATTCTTTACCTATATTTTTTGAGCAGATAATTCATGCATAGGCGGGCCAGCAGTATAGCTCACTGGACTAAGCACTTACTTAGGTAAGCACAGGGTCCAGGGTTCGGTTCCTGGCACTGCATACCATACCAGCCCTGCCCTTGAGTTCACTGAACCAGCAATGAAGTTGAGGCGTGATGGCACATGTATAGGGCACTGCTGAGAATATACAGGGGAGGATGGCCGTATAAGGACTGGCTATAGCAATTTAGAAGGAGACCTGGGAATAGCTGTGATTACTGTCATTCCTGAGTTATTAGTTCCTTAAGTCTTTTTTTGTGTGTGAAATAGGGTCTCCCTCTGCAGTTCAGTAGCTCAGGCTGCTCTGGAATTTGCAATGATCCTCCTGCCTTAGCCTCCCAAGTACTGGGACTATAGGTGTGTGCTACTATACCCAGCCTGTTCCTTAAAAGTCTTTTATCTCCTATCTGGATAACTGAGATAACGTTGTAATCTGTTCATTTGTACTTGCCTTTAAAATCTATTATCATTACCCACGTGTATCTCTTCATATGCCTACTTACCTATTTGTATATATGTTTATATGTAAACATATAAATACCTGAATATTTTTTAAATGTAAATTGAATGTTTTCACTTTTTTTTTTCTCTCCCAGTAGTGAGGATTGAACACAGGGTCTGGTGCTTGTCATCCAAAATGGCTTTTCCAAACAGTCACACCAACAATCAAGAAAGGTTTCTTTTTTCCCCCTGCAGTCTCTTCAACATTTATTGTTTGATTCCTTTTTAAGGATTGAATAGTATTCTATTGCATATCTGTGCTTTATTTATTCCTACACGGGGCCTTGCACATGCTAGGCAAGTGCTATACACAGCCTCAGGCCCATTTCCTTTCTTAAAACTCTTTCTGGTGCTTTTACTGTTGCGCTTGAGTTAAAATCCTATGTAGGTCTGGGGATGTGACTCTGTGGTATAGCGCTTTCCTTACAAGGCCCTCAGTTCAATCCCCAGTACCAGAAAAACAAAACAAAACACAAGTACTCCTTCCAGTGCCTTACAAGGCCCTGTGATGTGGTCGTTGCCACCATCTCATTTTTTATCTCCTCAGCTATATAATACTTTATTTAGGCCATGCTTATTTCCTCTTAGATATTTATATTTACGTTTCCTTGTACCAGAACTTTCTGCCTCCTTGCCATTTGTTGTTTTGGTGGGGCCTTCCTTGATTGCCCTGTCTTTGTGAGTTATTCTCTACAATATGGATAACAAACTCATCATCCTGTTTTATTTTAATCATACATTTATTGCCTGGATACACTGGTTCATTTATATTTCCTCCTCTAGAATGAAAATTCTAGGAGGGTAAATGACTGTTCTCAGCCTCTGTGTACATAGATGTATATGGTTGTCCAAATATTGTCAAATAAAAGTGAGTAAAAAACTATGTATGTTATTGTTAGGGATGTCAAAGGAGGGGAGAGGTGATAAAGAAGGAAGCTTTCAGGACCCAGAAATCACCAAGGAGTGAGGAGGGGGAATTGGTAGCTTCCCAGTGTGGCCAAGGAATAATATAGTAATCACTACATGACATTCTGCCATAAGATTAGCTTTTGAGCTCTTTTGGTTTTTAATGTTTTTTACTACTGCACTTCATGAAATGTTCCAGGCCTTATGAGAAATTCCAAAGTTAGAAACATTTCAATTATGGAAGTCAGTAGATCTTTGGGCCAGACCTATAAGGAACAGAGGGGCTGGTGGATGGTGGAGCCAATGTAGGGGCTAAGTTCTCCCCAGTCTGTACCCTGTTTAGTCCCCAAGGGAAGATAAGGCCACTTGTGGGAATGGCTGAGACCACCTGTGTTCTTTGTGGTGAGGACAGCTTGCTGCTCTTGACAAGAACTAGAGCTGGTTCTAAGTAAAAGGCTCAATCTGACCCATCCACTCGCTCCTACAACATGGCAGAGGAGCAGCTCTAGAAGTAAATTCTCCTCCTCCTTCCTTCTTCTTTCTCTCTCTCTCTTTTTTTTTTTTTTTTTCTTTTTTCAGAACCGGGGATCAAACTCAGGATCTTGCAGTTGCCAGGCAGGCACTTGTACCCCTGAGCTATCTCCCTATTCCCTAAGTTTACACTTCTTGCCTTCTACTCACAGGTTGTTATCGCCTGGTGGACTATCTGGAAGGGATCCAGAAGAATTTCGATGAAGCTGCCAAAGTGCTGAAGTTCAACTGTGAAGACAACAAACACAGTGATAGCTGCTACAAACTGGGGGCCTATTACATAACTGGAAAAGGTATAAGGGGCCTGCTTTCCAGGGACCTTGCTGACACCAGTGCCGGCATCACATCTGAGCTGGAAGCTGAGCACTCTTCATAGAGCCACCCTCAAACTACAGTCACCATGCCATACCTCAGGTCTCCAGATCTTATTCCTTCTGCCCAACTGAAACTGTCCCTTTGACCAGCATCTCCCCATTTTCTACTTCTTAGACTCTGGCAACTGTCATTTCGCTCTCTACCAATGAGTTTTAGGTTGCATATATAAATGAAATCATGCATTATTTGTCCTTCTGTACCTGGCTTATTTCACTTAGCATAATGTCTATCATAACGCATTGCATCAGTGTGGTCACAAATAATAGAATTTTCTTTTTTTTCTGTATTTTGGGCAGGGTCTAGAGGGTATTCAGGGTCTCACTACATAGATCAGACTCATAGTGATCCTCCTATTTATAGCCTCCCACATGCTGGGATTACAGGTACATGTCACCATGCCCAGTTTCATTTACCATCTCAGCACACCCTGGGGTGGAGCCAACATGGCACACCAGGGATTGAACCCTGGCTGCTGCATTTTTTTAAGGTTGGATAGTGTTCTATTGTGTATCAATGTCATCTATTGGTTGAAAACACTAGGATTGATTCCATATTTTGGCAGTTGTAAATTATGCTGCAATGAACATAGTAAAGATACCTGCTTGAGATACTGATTTCATTTCCTTTAGGTAGCTACCCAGAAGTGGATTGCTAGATTTTTTTTGTTTTGTTTTGTTTTTTGTTTTTTGTTTTTTGTTTTTTTGAGACAGGGTCTCGCTATGCAGTTCAGGCTGGCCTTGAGCTCACTTTTGTAGCCCAGGCTGGTCTCGAACTCGCACTGATCCTCTTGCCTCAGCCTCCCGAGTGCTGGGATTACAGGCGTGCGCCACCGCGCCTGGCTGGATTGCTAGATTATAAAACAATTCTATTTTTAAATTTTTGAGGAATTGTCATCATTTTTTCATGATTTCTGTACTATTGACGTTCTTAGCAACAATATACAAGAGTTCCCATTTCTCCACATCCTCACCAACACTTGTTATCTTTTGTCATTTTGATAATAGCCTCTTTAACATGTGTGATGTGGTATCTTATTGTGGTTTTGATTTTAATTTCCCTGATTAGTAACACAATATTGTCAGTGTTGGCCAGTTGTATGTCATCTTTTGAGAAATGTTTATTAGGTCTCTTTGCTTTTATGTACTTTTTGGGGCTTCATCTTTTTTTTTTTTTTTTTTTTTGGTGGTGGTGGTGGTAATAATGGGAGTTGAAACAGGGACCACTAGGCTACATCCCAATCTCCTTTTTAAAATTTTATCTTGAGACAGAATCTTACTACATTGACCTCAAACATTTGATCTCTTCCCTCAGCTTCCCAAGTATGTGGGGTTACTTGTACCACTATGCCCAGCTAATAGGTTATTTAAAAAAAGTTTTATTCATACACATTTGTAGTACATGATGATTGCATTCATTGTGGGAAATTAGTGTATATCCATAACACATTTTAATTTTCTTTTTCCCCTTTTTCTCCTATCCCTCCCAGTGATGGTGGTGATGTTTTTGGCCAGGATCAGATTTACTTATTTATTTTATGTCTTTATCAAATTAATTATAAATATAGATTAGCAACCAGCCAAAAAGGCAAAAGCCATATAAAACACACAAAACAATTTGTACTACATCAAGGTACACTTTTAGGTACATTAATACAATGGCCATGCTGGATTATAACTTTGTATTTTCCCCTATTGTCTGTCCTTAATTTTGTACTTTACACACAAGAGAAAGCATGTGATATTTAAGCTTGTGTGTCTTATTTATTTCAGTCAACATTATGGTCTCAAGGTGTATCATTTTTCTTTAAGTGACTCAAGTTTATCCTTTTTGTATGTTAGTTGCTTTCCTATCACTGGGACACAGTACCTGACACCAATGACTTAAAGGAAGAAAGGTTCGAATTTTTTTGGCACTGGGGAGCAAACTCAGGGTCTTGAACTTGCCAGGTTCTTACGCTGCTGAGCTATAGAACATTAACCTTTTTAAAATTATTGTTTTTAATTTTTTGAGACAAAGTCTCTTATCTAGCCCAAGTTGGCCTCAAACTTTCAGCAATTCTTCTGTCTCAGCCTCTCAAGTGCTAGGATTATAGGTATATGCCACCATGCCCAGCAAATTTATCCTCTATGGCAGAGTAGGACTGCATTGTGTAGAAATATTACATTTTTTTTTATGCACTCACCTGTCAATGGGCATATAGGCTGCTTCTAAGATTTAGCCATTATGAATTCTGCTGCTATAAATATTGGTATACATGTATCATTATAACATGACATCTTTAACTCTTTCAGAAAGAAACCTAGAAAGGGAATAGATGAGTCAAGTGGGATTTCTAGTTTAATTTTTTTTTTTTTTTTTTAATTAGGACAGAATCTACAGGGTCTCACAACATAGATTGGGCTCATAACGATTCTCCTGTTTTCAGCTTCCCAGAGTGCTGGGATTACAGGTGCGTATCACCTTTCCCAGTCTCAGTTGCCTCTCAGCATGCCCTGGGGGCAAAACCGGTACTGCATACCAAGATTGAACCCAGCTGCTGGGCTCTGCCTAACCAGATACTTTAGTTCGCTGAGCTATCTAGTCAGCCCTAAGTGTTTTATTTTAATATTTAGATCTTTGATCCATTTCAGTTTTAGTTTAGTGCATAGTGAGAATATGGGTCTAGTTTCAATCTTGCATATGCATAGCCAGTATTCCCAGCACTATTTGTTAAAGAAGCCATTTTTTTTTCCAGCAAAAGTACTTGGCTCCTTTGTCAGAGGTAGGTGTCTGCGTGTGTCTGCATTTGTTTCCATATCCTCTATTCTGTTCAATTAAGCAAATCTGGTGTTTGTTTGTTTCCAATACCATGCAGTTTTTCTTACTGTAACTTTGCAGTATAACTTAAAAGCCCAAGACTGTGATACTTTCTTTTTTTTGTTTGTTTTTTTGAGACAGGGTCTCGCTATGCAGTTCAGGCTGGCCTTGAGCTCACTTTTGTAGCCCAGGCTAGTCTCGAACTCGCACCGATCCTCCTGCCTCAGCATCCTGAGTGCTGGGATTACAGGCGTGCACCACCACGCCCGACTTGTGATACTTTCTTTTCCCCCTTTTGCTTAGGGTTGCTTTTGTTATTCTTGGTATCTTCTGATACCATATGAATTTTAAGATTGCTTCCTATAGTTCTGTCTTGGTACAGAACTTTTTTAAAAAATGTATTTGGTATAGAGTGTCACTACACAGCTCAGACTCATCCTCTTTTCTGACTCCCTAGTGCTGGGATTGCAGGCATATGCCATCAGTTTTGAAGTCTACTTTATCTGAAGTTAGGATAACTATATCTGTGTTCCTATTGCATCAAGTATTGTTTTCCATCCTTTGATTTTTTTTTTTTTTTCAGGGCCGAGGCCTTTGTTTTTGTTTGTTTGTTTGTTTTGTTTTGTTTTTGTTTATTTATTTTTATGGCCGGCTCAGACTGCCCTGAGGGCAGGGCTGGTGCAGCATGTGGTGCCGGGGATCAAACCTCGGTCCCTGCAGCCACCCAAGCTTTCCTAAGCAGGCTCTTTAGACCACTGAGCCATCCTGCCGGGCCCTGTAGTCACAGTATTTTCTTTTTGCTGATTTTCTTCTTTTGTTCTTTTTGACTTGTCAGCATTGTTGGCTTCATTATCTCTTTCTAGTATATCCTTGAAAAATTTTTGTAATACTGATTTGGTTATCATGAATTTCTTGAAGTGTTTCTTGTCTTGGATTTTTTTTTTCTTTTTTTGTGGGGGGATTTGCTGGCTCAGATTGCCATAAGGGCAGGTCTAGAATGGCAGGTGGAATTGGGGATCGAACAGCAATCCCCTCCCTGCACCTGACTGGGTTTATCCAAGCAGGTGCTTAAACAACTGAGCTAAGCTACAAGCCTCTTGTCCTGGAAATCCTTATTTCTCTTATCAGTTTTGGAGGAAAGTTTTGCAGAATACATAAGTTGGGATTGGAAGTTATTATCTCTTAGAGCTTAAAACACTTCACTCCAAGCTCTCTTGGCCTTTAACTCTTTTAAAAGAAGTTCTGTGTAAGTTACACTGGCAGGCAGCCTGATTTGAGTCAGCTATTCTCTTGGTGGTACGTACCTATCTGAAAGAAGAGGTACCACTGTAATTGCAAAAATGTGAGATATGTTACAACATTTTGCGCATTCTGCACAAATCATATGCCTTTATGCTTAAAATGTTTTTAAAGAAATTCATGAGCCAGGCATAGTGGCACATGCCTGTAATCCCAGCACTTGGGAGGCTGAGGCAGGAGGATCAGTGTGAGTTTGAGACCAACCTGGGCTACAAAAGTGAACTCAAGGCTAGCCTGAATAGCATAGTGAAACCCTGTCTCAAAAAGATAAAAAACAAAACAAAAAATGAAATTCACGAATATAATTCAATATCTTAATGAAATAAATTTGATGATTGATAATTTTTAATTGCCAAAGATAATTATATTTGAGTGGTAATTCAAGTTCAAGCAACTAGATTTGGTCCACTTATAGACTTTTTTATTAATTTTACTGTTAAATAAAAATACCAATAAATGATTAAATCCCCTTGTACCACTAATGATACAAGCTACTACTCACAGCTGGTTTAAACTGGCTGTTAAGATTTGCATTGAGAGATCTGTAATTCTTATGGGTTTACCTTCTTAAGTGATTCTCCTGGTGGTACGTACCTATCTGAAAGATATACAGCCTTTGTCTGGCAGTATAGATTTTGCCCTTGTGATGAGTTTCTGGTACTTTGAATATAATGTGGTATGAAGAGGTCTTTTTTGGTTGTGACCTTTTGAAGTTTTATATGATTCACATCTGTTTATTTTTTCCCTATATTTTGGGAGTTTTCTGCCATTATTTCTGTGAGGTTTTTAATGCCATTTTTATTATCTTCCAATTTTTCTCTTATTCTATTTACTCTTAGATTTTTTGTTTATTTTTTGCATTTTTTGAGGCAGGGTCTCTCTATGTAGTGCAGGTTGACCTTGAACTTCCTAACAGCCCAGACTGGGCTCAAACTTACAGTGATTCTCCTGCTTCACCTCGAGTGCTGGGATTACAGGCTTGTGCCAGCACACCTGGCTTAGATTTGATTTTGTGCCATTTACCAGCTATTCAATCATTTTTCATGCTCTCTTGATAGTTTTGTTCTGTTTTTTGAAACAGGGTGTTACTGTGTAACTCAATAAACTTGCTATAAACTAGCTATAAACTTCCTTTGTAGCCCAGGCTTTGCCTTGAACTCACAGTGATTCTTCTGGCTCAACCTCCTAAATGCTGATATTACAGGCTGTACCACCACACCTGGTGTGGCTCTGAGTTTCTGATTGAAACTCTTACATTGATTCTTAATTCTTTATTGAACTGGTCGTTCATATTTTATATAGTAGTTTCACTCAACTAGCCTTGTATTACTGTCTTCTAAAAAGCTCTTGATCATTTGGTTATTTACTTACGTTTTAATTACTCTTTGTGACTGAGACAAAATACCTTAGACCCACAAGTTAAAGTAGGAGAGATCTATTGTAGTTCACAGTTTATAGAGGTTTCAGTGAACAGTCTGCTTACCCCAAAGCAGAGTGGCATGAGGGAGGTACGGCAAAGGAATATAGACTTGGCATTGTGTTCTACTGGTTTATATCGTCTCTTTTTTTTTATGTTGATGCCATGCTGTTTTGATTATTAAGCTTTGTGGCATATTTGAAAACAGGTAGATAATGCTTTGAATCTTTTCATTCAACATTGCTGTAGCTTTTGGGGATTTTTATGGTTCCTTAAGAATTTAGAATTATTTTTTCTATGTGTGAAAAGTAAAGATTACATTGAATCTGAAGATCACTTTTGAGTAGTATGGACATTTTAACAGTATTTTTCTAATCCACAAAGCTTTTGTTTTTATCTGGGTTGTCTTGAGTTTCTTTTGTAAGTATTTTGTAATTTCTAGTATACAGGTCCTTCCCCTACTTCGTTAAATTTATTTATAAATTATATGTGTATTTATTTTTTGAGACAGGGTCTTGCTATGCAGTTCAGACTGGCCTTGAGCTACTTTGTACACTAGGCTGGCCTGGAACTTGCCTCATCCTACAGAGTGCTGGGATTGCAGGGATGTGCCACCATGCCCATCTCTCTCTCTCTCTCTCTCTCTCTCTCTCTCTCTCTCTCTCTCTCTCTCTCTCTGTGTGTGTGTGTTTTTGTTTTGGATGGAGCCTCACTGGTCTTAGCCTTGGTGGGCTCAAGGCATCCTCCTACCTCAGCCTCCCAAGTATTTGGGACTACAGAGGTTTTATTTTTGTGATTTCTTTTTCAGATAGTTCACTGTTAGTGTATACAAATCTTACACATTTTCATAATTTAGTTGATCTTAAAAAAATTTATTGATCTTTCCTGTGTTCTGATATTTTCTACGACTTTCAGATTGATTTTTTTTTCCCTTTTCTGATTTCTTATAACGGAAAAATTAAGTTATTTATTTATTTATTTTTCCTGTATTTAGAACAGGGTCTACAGGGTCTCACTACATAGATTAGACTCCTGGTGATTCTCCTGTTTTCAGCCTCCCAGAGCTAGAATTAAAGATGCATGCTACCATGCCCAGTCTCAGTTGCTGTTCCTGGGGGTGTGGCCAGCAGAGCACGCTGAAGATCAAACCCAGCCAATGTTCTCTGCCTGAGCAGGCACTTTAGTCCACTGATCTATCAGGTCAGCCCTAGGTTAGGTTATTCATTTGAGCTCTCTCTTTATTTTCTTAAAACATAGACAGTTATTGCCATGAACTCCCTCTTAGAATTGCTTTTGCTATATCCTATAAGTTTGGATATGTTGTGTTTCCATTTTATTTCTCTTATGCTGATTTTTTATTTCTGTTAGTTACTTAGTAATATATTGTTTAATTTCCACATATTGTGAATACTGTAGTTTTGTTTCTGTTATTGATTTCTGTTTTCATATTTTTTTGTT
The DNA here is from genome assembly GCA_004027025.1 of Myocastor coypus. Classification (NCBI taxonomy): domain Eukaryota; kingdom Metazoa; phylum Chordata; class Mammalia; order Rodentia; family Myocastoridae; genus Myocastor; species Myocastor coypus. Next base: position 67,466 of record PVJA010004099.1, on the reverse strand, counting down.
CAAAAATGATATACTTGGGGCTGAGGATTTGGCTCAGTGGTAGAATGCTTGCCTAGCAAGCTGGAAGCCCTGGGTTCAGTCCTCAGCACCAAAAGAAAAAAAAAAAAATGATATACTTAATACCATTTTAGTCATACTGAATTTTTTTGTGTATGTGTGGTATTGGGGTTGCAACTCAGGATGTTGCACCTGCCAGGCAGGAGCTTATGCTGCTGAGCTGTATCCCCAGACCCCTGTCATACTGAATAATTTAAAACATGCTTATGGTGTAACTTATGAGACTTTCTCACATTGTTTTCTGGTGCTCAAACAGAATGCATCTGCTTATACAATAGATTATTCCCAAGTATATCTTTAACAGGACAAATGTGTTTTGTCTGTATAGTTCCTTACCTTAATAAATATGTAATAGAAATTCAAGCAAACTTCTTTTTTGTATAATTGTAAACTATGAAGTAAAGAAAACATTTTATGGAGTTTGTATTTTGCATACTCAAGGTGAGAAATAAGTTTTAAATAAACTTGTAATACTTTATCTGAAGGGGCTGGAGAGATAGCTCCATGGCATAAGTGCCTACCTGCCAAGTGCAAGGTCGTGAATTTGAATCCTGGTCCCACCAAAAAAACAAAAAACAAAAAAATACTTTATCTGGAAAAAAAAAAGAATGCATCTGCTGTTGCTGGTAGTATCTGTATAGTTTGGTGCATAGTTTTGATCAAACACAGTTCTTCTGTCTTGACCTTTTGTCTCAAAGATCTATCCATTACTGGGGTGGGGTATTGGGATCCCTTGTTATTAATGTATTGCTGTCCCTTTTCCTTTAACCCTTCCAAATGGGCACTTATGGTGCTGAGCTGTCTTCCTGGCTCTCCTTTAGCCCTATTAATATTTGTTTTATAAATCTAAGGTAGTATAATCTCTGTTTTACAGAAAGTTTCTTTGACCAAGTAGTTGTCCATATTCTTTCTGAAGAAAATGACTGGAAATGCAAATAAAAGTTACAGAGTGCAAAGATATTTACCCTTGTATTTATATGAAATTTTTATTTGTAATTTATGAGTAATATTGTATTATACAATTTTTTATATATTTTTTTATAAGACCTATGTACCTTGGAAGTGTGGTGCTACAATTTTATCTAAATTCTGAAATTTTAAATCTTTGCCTACTCCCTTCTACCTTGAGAATTCTAATTATATGAATATAAGTTTCTTGATTTTGGCACAGAGTGAACTATGATATGACTGATCTGTAAACTCTTCATATTTATTTTAGATAGTTTTTATTGTTATATTTGTTTAAGTTTGTAGATAATTTTTTTACAATGTGCAATCTATTATTAATCAAAAAACACAACCTGTGTACCAACAGTAGCAACTTAGTTACATGGTGGTAGTGGTGCTAGGGGTTGAACAACCCTAGCAGTGCTTCCCTGCTACTGCTGAGCTGTAACCCCAGCAGCTTAAGTGCTGTTATTTCCATTGGGTGAAATATTATTTAGTCCATTAAAAAGTATTTCTAAACAATTTTGCTGATAAGGAGAAAAATCTTATGGGTATTAAAAAGTGAAGAAAGCTAAATTTAAATTATATAAGGTGTGAGTACAGCCATTATAATCCAACTATTATTAAAAAAATGCCCATAGTGATTATCTCCAGAGTAAATATCTTAGTAAACTTTTGGGATCTTTGTTTCAGTACTATATTTTCTATAGAGCTCTTTCTTGAATCAGAAAAACTGAAAAAGCCTACAAAATTATTTTCCCTTCTCTTATCAGATAAACATATAATTAATGGTTATGTACTGAGACAGTCCACTTAATTACTCCTTAATTATCTCCTATCCACAGTAATGAGTTAGATATAGGCCAGTGAAAGGGAAGAAAAATTTATACTGTACCTGTTATACCTAAGAGGGCTTGATGAGCATCATTAAAGAGAGACATGTAAAGTGATGTAAGGAGTTGATACTGGGAACTTGTCCTTATAGTTCAACAAAAATTATGGCAGTGATAAAACAGAGAATGGAAAGAGAAATGCAAGTGTATAAGTAAAGCTGTTGTGTTGCATGGAAGAGGCTTAATATTCATTTGGTGGATTGTGATAAAGCTACATATACAGGAGAGGGATAATGAAAATGCTAGCAATGGAAACAAATGGAATATTAGAAACAAACAATTCAAAAGAAGGCACAAAAAGAAAAAGAGCAAAATCACTTGGGACAAGTAGGAAGCAAGATTGTAGATTTGAACTCATTCTATCAGTAATATGTTAAATGTAACCAAATGCTCCAAAAAAGCAGAGATTTCACCTAGGATATAAAGGCAAAGATCCAACTCTATACAGTACTATTACCATATAAAAGTTGTTGGGGCTGGGTGTGTAAGTTTGTTGGTAGAGTGCTTGTCTAGCATGAATGAGGCCCTGGATTGAATTTCTAGCACTGCAGAAAAATAAATAGATTGACGGCAGAAGTACATTCTCAAAATCAAAAGAACTCGGAGGATATAAAATGTATGAATCTTTCTAAAAAAAAATTATTGACAGCCAGTAAAGAGGTGAATTAGAAATAATTCAGGAATGGAGATGCGCTAATGAAAAGGCTAGGCTGGGCATGGTGGCACACTCCTGTAATCCCAGCATTTGGGAGGCTGAGGCAGGAGGATCAGCGCAAGTTCGAGAATAGCCTGGGCTACAAAAGTGAGCTCAAGGGCAGCCTGAACTGCATAGTGAGACCCTGTCTCAGACAAAAAAAAAAAGGCTAATGATAAACAGCATGTATTTAGAATAAATGTTGGAGGGCCGGCCAAATAGCTCAGGGGATTAAAGCACCTGCAAGCAGGTGCAGGGGCCAGGGGTTCGATCCCTAGGTCTGCTGTGCTTGCCACACCTGCTGGAGCATGCTGAGATGCAACTGAGACTGGGCATGGTGATGCTTGCCTGTAATCCCAGCTCTTGGGGGGCTGTAAGCAGTCAGATTGCTTCGAGTCTGATCTAATTCTGAGACACTGAACACCCTGTAGATCCTTCCCTAAAATACAAAAAAAGAAAAGAATAAATGTTGGACCAATTAATAAATACACTTTAAATAACAGAGATGTTTACAGCATGTTGAAGCTGGGGATGTAGCTCAGAGGTAGAGTAAGGCCTGGCATGTGCATGGCCCTGAGTTTGATTCCCAGTACTGAAAAATCAAAAAACTGTAGCACTTGCTACCTTTCCAGCTCTTTGTAAATATTGATTTAAGATTTTGACTGTGAAGTAGACATTGTTAACCTTTATTTTACAGATGAGGAAAATTGAAACTATAGAGTAAGGTCAGGAAAGCAGTAGTCATGGAGCCAAGACCAGCAAGGGTTTTGTGGTATACAGCCCAGGCCTTATTAACCGTTGTGCTATGCCAGCTGAATTTGATGAAATAATCCACAAAGCTTCCAAGAAGAAGAGGAGGAGGAGGAGGAGGAGGAAGATTGTAATCTTTTCATACTTGTTCTAATTTTTTAAAAAATTTATTATTTTTAATTATTTGGCACAGGGTATTGTTATGCAGCTCAGACTCATAGTTATCTTCCTGTCTCAACCTCCCGAGCACTGGGATTACAGGTGTGTGCCACCATACCTGGTTTCTCTGACTGGCACAGTAGCATGGCAAACAGTACCAGAGATCCTTTTGCTTGCCAGGCTTTGCACTTAGACTGCCCAGCTATCTCCCCAGCCCCACTTTCTAATTCTGTATACTCGTTTGAGAAATTTCTCTGTGGGGAGGAAATACTAAAGATGAACAATTTCTTTTGTTTTACTTTAACCAGGTTTTCTGATAAGATCAAGTATCAAAAGTTACATTTTTTATTTATAAGATAATAATGTATGTGGTCAAACTTTTCAAAGTATTTTTGTGTAGAATCCACTTAGCCAGCCATCATTCACTTATTTATTTATTTATTTATTTATTTATTTTTTTGTTACAAGGTCTTGCTGTGTAGTTCAGGCTGTCCCTAAACTAAATAGCCCAGTTTGGCATCAAACCTGTGGCAATCCTTGTGCCTCAGCCTCCTGAGTCCTGTTATTACAGACTTTTGCCACCATGCTTGGCAGCCAGGATTTTATCTACAAAAATGACTGGAATAGTGTTGAATTCAGAATGTTGAATAATAACTAAAGGGGTTTTTTATGAGACGAATTGATTGTACATGAGGATTGGAACTTTTGTGGGGGAGGTACTAATCCCTGTCACTACCTTTGCTTAATTAAATAGCTTGTTAGCAGTTTCTCATGGCTTTTAGGGTTAAATCCAGGGTCTTAAACATAGCCCACCAGACCCAGAGTGATCTGGCCCTGGCTACCTCTCCAGCCTTCCTTCTTCAGTGATTTCTGGATTCTAATTACAGCAGCTCTTCGCTCTTTATTTTACTGACATGTTGCTTTTTGGGTTTTTTTTGTTTGTTTGTTTGCTTGTTTGTTTTGTTTTTAGTATGGCTGGCTCAGCCTGCCCTGGGGGTGGGGCTGGTGCAGCGTGTGGTACTCGGGATTGAACCACAGTCCTTGCAGTTACCTAAGCCTTCCTAAGCAGGCGCTTTAGACCACTGATCCATCTTGCCGGCCCTGACACGTCACTTCTTAAGAGAACTTTCCTCAGCCCTGTCCTATGAAAGAGATGTCCTTGTCCTATGAAAAATTCATGGACCTTCATGCATTTTCATAGGACAAGGACACTGCTCCATAGAGTCACACTTACACTTATTTTATCTCACTAGACCATAAGATCCTGGCAAGTGTGAAGTCCTAAGTTCAATTTCTGGTGCCCTCCCCCCAAAAAATTATTTTTAAATATCCACAAGGAAAAAATAAATAAATAAATAAATAAATAAATAAATATCCACAAGGGCAGGATTCTTGTGTGTGTTCCTCAGGTCATAGCACAGTAGTTGGGAAATAATAGACATTGATTATATTGTCCTCCTCAGTCGCTGGGAGAGTGGTGCTGGGACCCCTGCAGACACCAGAATCCTCAGTGGCTTAAATCCTTTACATAAAATGGCATAGTATTTCCATATAACCTTCGCAGTCTTCGTGTATACTTTTAAATCATCTCTAGATTGTAATATAAATGATTACTTTATAATATACAATATAAATGCTATAAATAGTCATTACACTGTGTTTTACTTTAAGAATAATGAGTAGGGGGCCTGGCGGGATGGTTCAGTGGTCTAAAGCACCCACTTGGGAAAGCTTGGGTGGCTTCAGGGACCGCAGTTTGATCCCTGGCACCACATGCTGTGCCAGCCCTGCCCTTGGAGCGGGCTGAGCCGGCCATAAAAATGAGTGAATAAACAAATAAAGGTTCTGAAACAAGAAAAAAATAAATAAATAAAAATTTTAAATTCTTAAAAAAAAAAGAATAATGAGTAGGGAAAAATCTATACATGTCCAGTACAGGTGTAATATTTTTCAGAGTATTTTTGATCTGAGATTGGTTGAATCTCCAGGTTAATTAAACCATATACTTAAAAGGGCTGGTTAGCCCCATGTTTTTTAAGCGAGTGAACATTTAGTTGAGTAGTTATAAAATACCGTATCACCACTATCATTCCCACTTTTTACCTCCTTTAATTCTTTGGACTTTCTTATAAGATAACATCTTAAAGATACTTATAAATGCTGAAAGCTCTGCATTATACCAGGCTGCCTTCCTTCCGTGGTATCTCAGCCTATGGAACATGGACTTTATCCAGAATTGTCCCCTGACTTTGTCTTGAGATAACTAGTTTCTGTTGTGCTTGGATTTAGTCTTTTCTTTGCTTTCTGTCCTCCCAGGTGGACTGACTCAAGACGTGAAAGCTGCCTTCAACTGCTTTCTGATGGCATGTGCAAAGCCTGGCAAAAAGTCTATGGAAGCCTGTCACAATGTCGGTCTTCTGGCTCATGAAGGAGAGGTCAATGAGGATGGCCAGCCCGACCTAAGAAAAGCCCGGGACTACTACACCAGGGCCTGTGATGGTGATTACGCTCCCAGCTGCTTCAATCTCAGTGCCATGTTCCTGCAAGGTGGTCCTGGCTTCCCCAAGGATATGGCTCTGGCTTGTAAATACTCAATGAAAGCTTGTGACCTAGGCCATGTCTGGGCCTGTGCCAATGCCAGCCGCATGTATAAACTGGGGGATGGTGTGGATAAGGATGAGGTGAAGGCCGAGGTACTGAAAAATCGGGCCCAGAAACTGCACAAAGAACAGCAAAAAAGTGTCCAGTCCTTAACATTTGGGTAGCGTGACCTGCGTCCCTCCCAGGCAGCAAACAGTTCGAGGCTGGCAACTCCTGTTTCTGAGACCTGATGCAGCACCTGATAGTTAACCTGCTGGAGCAGGAGGACTTGGAACTCAATTTCAGCAGCTCTGGTTACATAGACCCATTTATCCCAGAGTGTCGCCTACTGGGATGTGGCCTACAGTTTGTACTTCAGTTACTAATCCTTTATCAGACTGAATTCTACAAAGAAAACCACATTTATGGGGCCTTAATTTTCAGACTCTTACAGTTCTGTCAAAAGTAGCAGCAAAAGAAAAAAATAAAAGTAGCAACAAACTAAAGAGCCATAGAAATTTGGGTAGTGAGCCAAATGGCAAGAACCTGGAAAGATCAGCAGCCTCAGACCCTGAAGGAGCCAAGTATCATATTCATTATTAATACTGTTTTAGCTAGAAGGGCTTGAAAAGCAGAAAGTATCTTGATTTATGTAACAGAGGTTTTAAGGAGTTAAATCATGACTGCCACCCTCTGATTTATGTGATCATTGGTATAGACTTTTTTAAATTTAATTTAATTTAATTTTGTGGTACTGGAGATTGAACTCAGGATCTCGTGCTTGCCAGGCAGACACTTAATACTGCCGAGCTATATCCTTGTCCCATTGGTGTAGGTTTTTTTAATCTTACTATAAATTCATAGAGATCAGGAGGGATGGATAACATGATGGCTAAAGGTTTTATACCTTAGAACTACTGCTAAAGAAGAAAAGCAATAAGCTTACCTTCTTCTAGAAGGTATTCAGAGTTAAAAATTAGCATCTCAGATAATTATAGGCACACACACCTGTAATCTTGTTGCTTACAGGCTGAGGCAAGAGGATTGCTATGAGTTTAGGGCCAGCCTGAACTACATTTTGAGTTCAGTGCCAACTTGAGCCATATAATGAGATTTCCAATGAATGAATGAATGAATGAATGCATGAATGAATGAATGAATGAATGAATGAATGAATGAATGAATGAAAAAACATCTCCAGGGCATTTATTTGTCCTGTTCTTCGTACTGAGGAAATAGATTAATCCCTAAACAACTCCAGCTAGGAATTTGTAAGCAGATTTTGTGGCGTTTTTGCCCACTGGAACTCAGCTTTTTAAAAAATCTGTTCCTAGCCCGGCGTGGTGGCTCACGCCTGTAATCCCAGCACTTGGGAGGCTGAGGCAGGAGGATTGGTGTGAGTTCGAGACCAGCCTGGGCTACAAAAGTGAGCGCAGGACCAGCCTCAACTGCATAGCGAGACCCTGTCTCAAAAAGACAAAAAAAAAAAAAAATCTGTTCCTATCAATAAACCTCTTTGATTGCTTTGCAATTTGTTTTATTATCCCCAGATTCTAGGTAAGGTATGTTCATGATGGTTGTGCCTTTTCTTTTTGAATATTTGTTTCTGTTATCTCTCTAACTTGTCACCAGAGGGCGAGCTTGTCATTTTCCTGCAGGGCCATTGAATTTGTCACTGTGTAGTGTTCAGCTTTCAGCTTTGCAGCTGTCCTACAAGGAACAAGGTTGGCAGTCTCATCCATCCGCCTCTCCTTAGTAGAGAAGAAGGACTTTCGCAAGTGTAGGTATCTCCAGGCTGGGTTTCTACATTTCCCAAATATAAATCATCTTGCTATAGCAGGCTTACAGACTCCCATCACAGAAAAAAAGTTTTCAGGATCTGCCAGAGATGTGAGGTGGATTTATTAGGCAAATGCAGAGATTATAGTACCTTCTGAGCAAGTGTTACAGGGTGAAAACAGCCTTTATTGCAAAGTGAAAACAAACGGCGCCAGGCCTGGTATGGTGTTGCTCACCTGTAATCCCAGCACCCTGGGAGGCTGAGGCAGGAGGATCATTGTGGGTTTGAGACCAGCCTGAACTATATAAAGTGAGCACAAGGGCAGCCTGAATTGAATGGTGAGGACTTAAAGAGAAAATGAATAGCCCCCAGGTTGTTGAACCTGAGAGGGAGCCTAAATAGGTAGCCAGAGAGACTCACAGTTTAGGATTTTTGCATTTCAAAAAAACAAAAATTGCTTGCTAAAATTATCAGTCTGAACAAAACAAAGATACTCTTTAGAGGGACATGAATATCTCATTCCTGGGCAAGAAAATCAACCCTAAACCAATGAGGCCTTTGTTTTGTTGAGCCCCAGATGTGCTGGCCTCGGTTATCAGTGGTTATCAGCGTGTCCTTCAGTGAATCTTTCTCACTCCCTCTTTGGCATGGCCTCTTCCTAGCTGCCTGTAACTCCCTTTGCCAGGTCTCTGCTTATCCTCAGCAGGTACACAAACTTGATTGTTTAGATTTCTGTTGAGAGCTTCTTTTTAGGTTAGGAAATGTTACCCAGACCTTAGAAAACAGAACCTAAAGCCAACTACGCCTGTGGAGGTCAGAGGTCTCGCAGTTCATTTTCCTGGGTCTGTTGTTTCAGCTGTTCTTATCTCAAGGCCAGGCTTCTACACCTTATTCTTCACTGAGCAATTTATGACCTTGAGTAACTTCAGCTGTGCTGTGAAAGTTAGTCTTTCTACAAAATACAATTGTTATAAAATTTCCTTGTCTCCTGACTGTCTTCTTTTATCTTACCTTACAGTGAGACGTTTTAAAAGGTATCAAGCTCATTTGTAAAATGTAGACAAGATTTTTTGTGTGCTTTAAATCCTTTCGGCCAAAAAGGATATGAAACAGTGCTTAAGTATACAAATTATGTGGAAATTATAAATTAAAAGCACAGTGAACTCTTAAAAATTAACCATAAGAAAACAGCTTGATTTAAAAATGGGCCAAACACCTGAGTAGATACTTTACCAGAGAATATTAAGCCAAGTGTGTTGACACAGTCTTTTATGATCTCCACACTTGGAAGGCTGAGGCAGAAGGATCAGTGCAAATTCGAGACCAGCCTGGGCTACAAAAGTGAGCTCGAGGCCAGCCTAAACTGCATAGTGAGACCCTGTCTTAAAAAGACCAAAAAACAAGTACAAGTAATAGAGCACTTGCCTAGCATGTGGCAAGACTGGAGTTCCCTCAGTACTGCACAAAAATGATAGGTGGCAAACATAAGATACCCAATACATGTCATCTCGAAAATGGAAACTAAAACAACAACAAGACTACTAAACATTTCTTAGAATTCTCAAAATCCAAAACACTGAACATCAAGTGCAAGTGGTGATGTGGAGCCGCAGGAGTGCTCACTGCAGATAAGGAGGCAAGGTGGCACTGCCACTTTGGTTGAAGACAGTTTAGCATAGTTTCTCAAAAACTAAGCATACTCTTAACAGTGTGTTCCAGCAATGCCCTTGGAGTTTACCCAAAGGAATGCAAAATGTCCACACAAAATCAAGTATGGGAATATTTATAGCAGTTTTAAAATTGCCAAAACTTGAAAGCAACCAAGATGTCCTTGAGTAGATTAAGCATGTACCATTGTCTGGTGCATGCAGACAATGAACTATTCAGCATGTAAAAGAAGCAACTTAGCTAAGAAAAGACAAGAATGTTACCAAGTGAAAGGAGCCAATCTGAAAAGGTACTATTCTGCACAAATCCAACAATATGACACTGCTGTCTATTCTGAAAAAGCAGAACTATGGAGGTAAAGCATTAGGGTAGGAACTAGGGCTGTGGCCTACTATATGAGTCCTCAGCTTTAATCCCCAGCACTACAAAGAAAAAGCATAGATAAGGGGTTAAAGGGAAAGAAAAGCCAGGTGTGGTAGCACACACCTATAATCCCAGCACTTGAGAGGCTGAGGCAGGAAGATTGATGTGAGTTGAAGACCAACCTGAGCTACAAAAGTGAGCTCAAGGCCAACCTGAACTGCATAGTGAGACCCTGTCTCAAAAAGACAAAAAAAAAAAAAAAAGAGAGGAAAGAATGAATAATCAGGGCTAAGTTTTTAGGGTAATGAAAATACTGTACATGGTACTGTGGGTATATATTAGATGTTTGTCCAAACCTCTAATGCCAAGAAGGAGCCCTGATGCTCATGGATTTTGGGTGGAAATAATGTGTCAGTATAGGTTCATCAGTTGTCACAAATGGGTTGATAATGTGGCTATTCATATGTGGAGGCAGGTTTTCCATACATGGGAAATCTGCCTTCTCATCAATTTAGCTGTGAACCTGGAGTCGCTCATAAAAAATAAAAAGCAAAATAATGAGATAATGCCTCACACTCAGGATAACTGCTGTTAAAAAAGATAAGGATGTAGACAAAATGGAATCCTTGTGGCTTGTTGGAAAAGAGTGCAACCGCTGCAGCAGATGATATGGTGGGTACTCAAAAAATCAGAATTGCTGTATGATCCAATGTTTCCACTTCTGGATATATCTAAAGGAGTTGAGGAGCCGGGCATGGTGGCTCACATCTGTAATCCCAGCACTTGGGAGGCTGAGGCAGGAGGATCAGCATAAGTTCAAAACACAGCCTAGCCTACAAAAGTGAGCTGAAGGCCAGCCTGAACTGCACAGTGAGACCCTGTCTCAAAAAGATAAAAAAATAAAAATAAAGTGGTTGAGGACTGGCTCTCCCAAGATATTTGTACATTCACATTCATAGTAGCATTAAGATGGAAGTAACCCGAATGACCATCAACAGACTCATGAGTAAACAAAATGTAGTAGGTATATAGCATGATTCAGCCATAAGAAGGAAGGAAAATCTGACATGGTGCAACATGGATGGGCCTTGAGGACGTTATGTTGAGTGAAATAAGCCAGTCACAAAAAATACATGTTTAGAATGGAGGGGATAGCTCAGCGGCACAGTGCCTGCCTGCTAAGTGCAAGGTCCTAAGTTCCACTCCCAGTACAAAAAAAAAAAAAAAAAAAAAAGACACGCTTATATGCAGCATCAACTCATGAGTCCTGTGAACTCTAGAATGATAATGGCCAGGGGCTGAGTTGGGAGAGATTATAGGATGTTGTTAAATTAGAGCTGCACATTCATAAAGTCAAAAATTCTAGAGTTTGCATAACAATGTAAAAATACTTAAAACTATTGAACTGTGCCTACAATAATGGTTGAAATGCTAAGTTCTGAGTGTCTTTACTTAATTTTAACAGTTATTTTTGAAGATGTAGCATTTGAAATATTTCAAAAAAGTGTGTTGCTATGAAATGTAATTTTTGTTGTTGTTGTTTAGTTTGCTTGAGACAGGGTCTCACTGTAGCTAGCTCAAGCTGCCCTCAAACTCAAGTGATCCTCCTGCTGCAGCCTCCCAAGTGCTGGGATTACTGGCATGCACCATCAGGCCCAGCATGAAGTAGTTTGGAACATAAAAGACACCCTAGTTACTTTACCTATTGTTTTGGTTTGCTGTACTGGGATTCTCCCCGACCTCAGCCCGTGGCAGTTATCACTCTAGAGTCACTCATAAATGTGCATATAAGTGTGTCTCTTTTGGGGGGCGTGTACTGGCAATTGAACTCAAGCCCTTGCACTTAACAGGCAGGCACTGTGCTGCTGAGCTATCCCCCAGTCTACTGCTGAGATAGATTCAGCACTTTTTGTTTATTTTGAGATGGAGACCTCCTTAAATGCTCAGGCTATCCTCAAATTTGTAATCCTGCCTTAGCGTCTTGAATAACTGGGATTACAGTTGAGTATCACCATGACCAACTAATTTTTTATTTTTTATTTTTATTTTTATTTTTGTGGGACTGGGATTTGAACTCACAACCTTGTACCTTGTATTTGCCAGGCAGGCACTTTTGCCATGGAGCTATCTCCCCAGCCCCTAATTTTTGTTTTTTAAAACTCACATTTTTGGGCTGGCCTGATACCTCAACAGACTAAAGCACCTGCTTAGGCAGAGCACATCGGACTGGGTTCAATCAGTGGTGTGCTGTGCCGACCTTGCCTTCGGGGCGCGCTGAGACAGCAATTGAGATTAAGTGGCGTGCACCTGTAATCCCAGCATGCAGGAGGCTAAAAAACGGGAGGATCACTATGAGTCCGATCTACATAGTGAGACCCTATAGATCCTAAATACAGGAAAGAAAATAAGGAATTAGAATTTTAAATGAAATTTGTGATTTTGAAGAATTGGTAGACTTGAATGTTGGGTGACAATGTGCTGAGTTTTTCTCTTTTTATGGATGAGCTCTTGCCTGGGACTCTGGTTCCTGTCTTCTCAAGTCACATGCTGAGAAGGTTTGTGAATGGTGGAAGGAGAGTTATCTGTCAAGATGTGATTTCACACAAGTTACTAAAGAGCAAGGAATAAAAGGAATAATTATTTCGGGGGGTAGGGCAAGGCCATTTTGTCTCTAGGCTGCTGGGGTCGAGGCAGTAGGTGGAGAAGAGCCAGCTCAAAGAATTGTTCACTTTGTGCACCCTTTGCAGTGAGGCTTGAAAAGGGGTTTTCAGACCCTGGTCACAGGCAGCAAGATACTCGCTGTGCCTTCTGGCTCCCAGGTGTCTATAAGTAACTATTTCCTATGTTTGTCTTCTAGCTTAGGTACCGGGGAAGTTCAGAGAGGCCTGGTGGTGCATAGGGAAGCAAACTCCTAATTGACTATGGCCTGTATTTTCACTAAAACCTGAGAGTACAGTACTCAGTGCCTTGAGAAAAGGAAGCAAGAGTCTCTTTCCTCCCCTTCTACGGAGGATCATGGGTTTCATCTTGAAGGGAATGCAGAGCTCTAAGCAGGAAAATAAAATGATCTTCCAGTGCAGGGGAGAAACAGGGCCAGGAGGCAGGGGATCTGGACTGTTTCAGAATCAAGACCAGGGTTGAGGAGTGTCAGGAGCTCAACAAGAGAGGATAGGTGAGAGGAGGCAGCTAAATAAGAAAAACTACCCTGTAGAAGGTGGGGGAGAGGAGAGTCAGCCTGGGCTTGGCACATGATGAGTGATGAGTTGTGTGGTTTCAAAACTTTAAAAGTAAATTTCAGTTTTGTTTTTATTTTTATAAAACTGCTTAAAAATTTTTATAAAGAGCTACATGGTAGAGGAAAATGCCAGGACTTTAGCTCTTATGAATATATACAATTCTAGATTAGTCAAAGACAGACTAAACATGTATGTTTAGGGCATCGGATGAAAAATGGAGAGAATATAAGTTTAAAAATAATTATTAGGCAAATGCAGGGACTGGGGTTCATACTGCGCTGGCCCTGACATATTGAGCTGGCCACAGAGTCTGGGCATGGTGGTGCACACCTGTAATCCCAGCACTGGGGAGTCTGAAAACAGGAGGATCACTATAAGTCTGAGCTGTGTAGTGAGACCCTATACCAAAAACATTTCTAGAAAATAATTACTTTATATTTTTAAAAATTAGCATGTAATCACTTTGGGAAGAAAATCAAAGTCATTTTGCAGTTTAAGTCTCTTGTTTCAAATTCTACATTAGATTAGTTGCGTGGCATCAAATTCTCTAATTCCTACGTGTAAAGGTCATAACCTAGGTTCCATCCTTTGTTTTTCATTTTGTTTGCTATGTGATCTTACTCCACCTTCTGGGTTGCTTTGTTGTTTTTTTGTCTCTGAGATAGGGTCTTGCTAGGCAGTTGAGGCTGGCCTTGAACTCACTTTGTAGCCCAGGCTAGGCTTGAACTTGTGGTGATCTTCCTCCCCTATCCTGGAAAATGCTGGGATTATAGGAGTGCACCACCATGCCTGGTAGTCACCCAACCTTCTGTATTTGGATTTTGTCATTTCTCAGATGGTGATAGCAAAGGCTCTAATAAGTCACAAGGAAGAGTAATATCTCTTACCACAAAATGATAGATTTTTATGGAACCATATTCTTTTTTTTTTTTTTCTTTAGGGAACCATATTTCTCTCCAGTGACATTGTTAGCTTTGTTGCCATTCTCTTAATGTCTATGGAGGTAATGGAGTGATTCCATATGGGTACTGATGGTCTGAAACAGCTGCAGGAGGCAGACCTGGGGCAGCTGGGGAGGTGCCACTGCCCCTACCTTCTTATTCTGCCTGAGGGCAGAGTAATGAGAAGACATGCACCTGCTAGGGACCCAGAGTGGAAACTATTCCCAGCTGATGTCCCTCCCTGAGCTTGCAGAATGGTGATAGCTTGACAGTTTATAAATCTGCCCTCCTCACTGTCTGAAAGGGAAAGTCCGAAATTCTTTGCCCAACATATAAATGTGCCCACTCCCTGCCTCCACATTTAGCCCCTTCTTTCTAACTTGAGTTTTTGTGTCAGAGAACTGATTATAGTCTGTACCAACAACAGCAAAAAGATCCTCAACACACACATGCATGCATGGAAATTATTGATGAATGTGTGGCAAGCAGTGCACAAGGTATGTGTGTATTAAATGACACTAAATCTTAAGCATCTTTCTATAATATGGAAATTGAACCCAGAGGCACTCTACCATTGAGCTAATCCCCAACCCTGTCTTCTCTTACATATATTTCTTAATATCTAATTGTTAAATTAAAAGTACATTCAAATATGTGATGTGTGTATATTCAAATGTATATATGATGTGTTGGTGTCTGGGATAAAATCCTGGGCAGTCTTTTTTTTTTTTTTTTTTGAGACAGGGTCTTGCTAAGTTACCCAGACTCATCCTGAACTGGTGATCTTCCTACCCAGCCCCTGGAGTAGCTGGGTTTATATGTGTGTGCTTCCATATCTAGTTTGAATATATACACTTTTAATTTACCAATTAAATATTAAGAAATAGAAAAAGTAACAACAAAAAGGCCAAGTATTTCTTGCTGCCACACTTGCGCTAATTGTCATTTGTCTCTCTGACATCTCCATGTTCCATTTTGATTCCATCTTTTAAGACCCTAGAAGAATTCACTCAGCCCCTAGGCTGTGACAGAGGATTTCTATGTCCACATGTATGCTGAGCCTTCGTCCCTCACAGCCCTGACTGCACCGTGCCAGCTTTTGTGTACCTGTGGTCTCTGCTCCTGAAAAGTTCTAGGGAACCAGGACCTGGCCAGCTCTTTCCACCCAGTGTCCATGGGGAGGCTGGGCCATCTGTGGCCCAGGTTGTGTTCTTTTTTTTTTTGTCTTTTTGAGACAGGGTCTCGCTATGCAGTTCAGGCTGGCCTTGAGCTCACTTCTGTAGCCCAGGCTGGTCTCGAACTCGCACCGATCCTCCTGCCTCAGCCTCCCAAGTGCTGGGATTACAGGGGTGCGCCACCACACCTGGCTCCAGGTTGTGTTCTTTAAAAAAAAAAGTTTTAAAATAAGAAAGAGGATCTGAGACTGCCACCCTGGCACCCTAAAGCACATGTTCAGTAACTCAGTGCCAACAAACCATTAATATCCTTGTGGCTTAAAGAATCACAAGTTCAAATAGGCCACATCTTTTTTGGAATACTAAGAATATGTCTTGGACAAATAAGAATAACTAGTTGTCATCAGTCATCCTATGTTTGTCTCTCTGACTTTTCTATGAGGCTTAAAGCACAAGGAGTTCTTTGAAACCCTCCAAACTTTCCTGGCCCCTACGGCAGTGTGTACAGTATGTCTCAGTTCCCCAGCACCTGCCCAAATCCATCTTAACCAATGCAATGAAATCTGGATTGAAATAAGCAAGCCCCAGGACATGGGAGATAGCTTAGCAGTCTAAGTGCCTGCCTGGAAAGTGCAAGGACCCAAGTTCAATCCTTGGCACTGCATACCATGCCATGTCAGCCCCAAAACTGGGTAGAGCGCACACCTGTAATCCCTGTACTGGGGAAGCTGAGATAGTAGGATCACTACAAGTCCAAACCATGTAGTGAGACCCTGTAATAAATTAATTAATTAAATTTTAAAACTTTTTTTTTATAATTCTCTGCATTCTTCCAAATGGACTTTAATTTCTTTTTTTTTTTTTTTTTTTTTTTTTGTCTTTTTGAGACAGGGTCTCGCTATGCAGTTCAGGTTAACCTTGAGCTCACTTTTGTAGCCCAGGCTGGTCTCAAACTCGCACTGATCCTCCTGCCTCAGCCTCCCGAGTGCTGGGATTACAGGCGTGAGCCACCACGCCCGGCTTGGACTTTAATTTCTTATCTTGTTAAAACTTTTTTTTTTGTTAAAACTTTTTTTAAAAAGAAAGAAATATAACCTTTATTGAAGGAAGTGGGGAGCACTTCTATCTTCCAGCAAATCCACAGAGCATTGAAACGTATTTTGAAGAAAGATCTAAATTTAAAACACCAATCGTATATAAGTGTGGTATGTTACCACCCTGTGTCTCATTTATCTACCCTGTCTCTGTGTATAGATAATACTTACTTTTCATGCGAATGTAAAAGTTAAAGGATGAGATTGTTTGGGACCAAGTAGGTAAGGGTCCAGCTCCATGCCTGGCACATTCTGATTGTGTACTGGATCACTGGGGACTGTTCTAGGGGTGGAATGAAGCTTGTCCTAGGCATCTCCAGAGAGGCTCTGGGAGCTGCCTGAGCCATGGCTCTGTGCATAGAGGCCTTAGGAGAAGAAAGCCTTCCTATTTGACACAACGAGAAGCCTGGCAAGGAAGTGAACTTCCTAAAGTAGGCATCTGTGATGGTTCTACATGAAGGTTAGGAAAATCTGAGGAGAACAGCACCTGAATATGGGAGCTAGGTAAGACATCTATCTCCATTCTGTAAGTCAGCTTTGCCTTACCGCAGTGAAATACCAGAGGCAGCTAACTTTATAAGAGGAAGAGTAAAGCATAGACCAGGCTCTATGGTGGGGCTGTCCCTTAGCTATGTGACCTTGTGGTGCAGATAGCAGTGGCTGGAGTAAGCAAGTGATTATATCTCAGCCAGGCACAGAGAGGATGGAAAGAGCCAGGCTTGCTGCCTTTGACAACTACCAAGGGGTTGAACAACAGTGATGATTAAAGGACCTCCTCTTCCTCCTCCTCCTCCTTCTTCCTCCTCTTCCTCCTTCTTCCTCTTCCTCTTGTTTTTCCTCTTACTCCTCCTCTTCTTCCTCCTCCCCCTCTTTTCTTGTTTGTCTTTTTGAGACAGGGTCTTGCTATGCTGTTCTGGCTGGCCTTCAGCTCACTTTGTAGCCCAGGCTGGTCTTGAAGTCACAACTATCTGCCTCCTGAGTGCTGGGATTACAGGTGTGCACCACCATGCTGGGCTCCCACTTCAAGGTTCTGCCCCTTCTAGTAGCACCAACCTGGGGACCAGGCCCTTAGCACATGAGCCAATTTGGGGGGCAGAATTAGACTATGTCCAGACCATAGCAGTACCTTCCAAGACTTATGGATTCAGCCAACAGTGAGACCCTCCCTACTTTTTATGCTGGGGACAGAGCTGAATCAGACAAAGTGCCTGTCTAAAAGGAACTCATAGACTAAACAATGATCACTCATTGAGCAACAAGTAGGTGCCAGATTCTCTAATTCCTTCAGCAACTAAGGAGGCTTCCTTTTTTGGGTGGGGGGTACCAGGGATTAAACTTAGGCCCTTGTGCTTTCCAGGCAATTGCTTATTCTACTGAGCTATCTCCTCAACCCTATGGGGGCTTCCTTTAACATCAGTTTTCAACGAAAGTAGCTGAGGCTCAGCCAGACAAAGGGGCTGGCAAAAGGACATATACTGAGTGAATATTGCAGATGGGATTAGAATTGAGTCCTGCCTGTCTCTTAGACCTTCCTCCCACTATTCCATGCCACTTCACATGCAGATGTTAGAAACTCTCTGCAACCTCAGGAAAATGTTCACTTAGCACCTAAGGCCCCATTGGGCATCAAATAGAAGCTGATGACCATGAGTTAAAATGCAGAGGTTATGGGCCAGCGAAATAGCTCAGCGGTCTAAAGCACCTTCCTAGACAAGCTTAGGCAACCACAGGGACCATGAGTCAATCCCCAGCACCACATGCTGTGCCAGCCTCCACCCTAGGGCAGACTGAGTCGACCATAATATAAATAAGGCAGAGGTCAACTGTAGTAGATGTGGCCTCTATGTAGCACACACTGTGCCCCAGAATTTTATCATGCCTGGGCCATGTGGAGAGCCCAGGAAAACATGCTGAGGTCAGACCTTGCTGCTCACATGACCAACTGAGCTGCCTGGGCCAGAGCTCACTGAGGGAACTTGAAACCTGGCTGGGTTCCACCACCTCCAAGAATAGCGGCTAACCCTACTCACCCCCTCGTCGATAGCTTCCGATCAGGTTCCAGGAGGCCTCAGTAGACTGTACACATCAGTGGCAGCAAGCTTTGACCTTGAAGCTGCTCTAGGGTGGAGTAGTAACAGTGGCAATAACTGCCCACTGATGAAGGCTACCTCCTGGAGAAGAGGGTATCTTGGGAGTGGAGCCTAGGAAACAGAGAGCCCATTTTGCAGATGAGGAAATTAGAGCTCAAAGATGAGAATTTGTCCAGTGTGACAGTGAGTACATGGCAGGGGCTATATTTGAGCTAAGGTGCTTCTCTTCGATGGGAGAAGGATACTGTACTCTCAAGATCTCAAAAGAGTCAGAAGTAGTGGAGACAAATTCCATCAGGGTCAGAGATGCTGCTCCCTCAGAGTGTGCCCCAGGGTGAAATCTTCTGAAACAGAAGATTTCAGGGGAGGTGGAGGTCCTGGAGAGAGTCCTTCATTTGAAGCTCTCTACTCAGCTGTAAAATGGGGCTGACCCCCACACAGCAGACATTTAACCTAAGAGAATATGGAGTCAGGAAGATATAGATTAGAATTCTACCTTTGGCATTTTCTGCCTTAGACAGATGTCTTTATCACCAAGATGGGACACATAACACCCACAATTTAAAAGCATAATTTATTTTGGACCACATTTTCAATACATAGTTAGCTGGCTCCTAAGACAAGAAAGGCACAGTAAAAGAAACTGGCAGAAGAAAGCCACTCATCTTATGGCAGCTAGAAGCCAGGGAGAGAGATGCACCTTTCCAGCTCACCAGTGATCCACCTCTTCCAAGCAGACACCACTTCACAACACACACAGTAGAACACTCCACCCATGAGTATGATCCCCCTGAGCTAATTACCTGCCAGACACCAGAGACTTGGGGAACACCATAGATCTAAACCATAACATTCTACTCCTGACCCCTAAAAGATTTCTGCCCATTTATTTATGCAAAATACATTTACCCCATGTCAAAATTTTAACAGTTCCAGGGGACTCTTCTGGTTGGCTTTAAATCAGGTGAAGGTTCTCTTCTCAAATGAAAGCTTTACTGTTTTGTGCCCTGGAGCCTATCTGGATGGTGGAGTCTTGCTGATTCCTGAGATGTCTTTAAACATCTTTCCTATTGTCCTGACACGAAGTACTTGGCTTCCTTTTAACCCTAATATTTTCAGCAACTAAAGCCTGGAAGAGCCCATCTTTGTAGGTACTTCCTTTCTGGAAAAGCTCCAACTTTTTCAAATGGGCTTTTTGCTCTGAATTCTCACTCTGTCTTCTGGCTGAAGACAGCCAGAAGTATGCATGCCACAGCCTGAACGTTGGGCTGTTTTGAAATTTCCTCCACCAGATTAGTTAATCCGCTGCCCTTTATCTCCATATCCTGCAAAAGCTCAGGACATGAGCAAAATATAAACAAACTTTCTGATAACATGCAATGGCCTCTGTGTTTTTACCAGCATTTTGATTTTCAGAGCTCTGACCAGAATCTTCCATTAAGCTAAGTTTACAGTATTCTAGGCATTCTTCAGTCAGCCTCTCCATACCTTTACAAACTCTTCCTGAAAGCTAGTTCCAAAAGCTTCTAAACCGCAAAGGTTCAATCACAGAAACAACCTCACTCTCAGTATCAAAATCTCTTAGTCATTTTCTCATCACTGGGACAGAACACCAACATCTGTAACTTAAGGAAAAGTTTATTTTAGCTCATATTTTCAGCCCATAGTCTGCTGGGTCCAGTGCCTTGTGGAAAGGTCTGGTGGGGGAATCTGTTTATCCTATGGCAGCCAGAAAGCAGAAGCCAGAGGGAGGAGCCCAGGAAGGAAACAGACCGTTCTAGGTCAAGACCCCAGCAATCCCTCTATGCAGGCCCTACCTCCTAATCTACTTACTGATGAGTATAGCAGCCTATGATTCAGACATCTTTCAGATATGTAAGAAAACCCAGATCCAAGTCACTCTTCTTTCTTTGTTTCTTTCTTCCCTTCTTCCTCTTCCTCTTCTTCCTCTTCCTCCTCTTTTTAGCAAGGATTGAACTCATGACCTCATGCTTGCCAGACAGGCACTGTGCTGCTGAGCTACACCCCTGACCTTCTTTTCCTTGCTGAGACAGGGTCTTCATATGCAGTTCTGGCTGGTCTTACATTTACCATATAGTCCATGTTGGTCTTAAACTCTTGATGATCCCCTCACCTCAGTGCACTAAGGGCTGGGATTACAGGTGTGTGCCACCACATCTGACTCATATCACTTTTTCTGAGCCTGTTTGCTCATTAATTTGCCCCCCCAAATAGCTTCCAATCACCTATAGTGTTCCAGGTATTGTTATGGTAGTTGGAGATCCATCAGTGAAAAATATAGACAAAGAAAAAGTAAAAAACAGAAAAGTAGACAAATACTCCTTTTATTGAATTTACATTCTAAAATTCTAAAAAATAATCATTGGGTCATCACAAAGATAAAATGGAAGGATATGTAAGTGTTCGTTAATACTGTCTAGTGAATAAGTGCTCAGTTTAATGTGATTATTATGGTCTGCCAGATCAGCTAAAGAACATTTAAATTGATATTAACTTGGACCATTTGGTTTAACAGACAAAGAAACTGAGTTCAGAGTGGACATAAAATTTACCTCCAGTCACCCAGGAAGCCAGTGAAATGTTTCTTAGTCTGGTGTTTGTGCTGCTAACCCACTAAACCTAGAGGTCTGATCTGCAAAGGGAAACTAGAGTAGAGATAAGTAGGCTCAGTCTTACAGTCCATGAGGTTCAAACTTACAGCTAATTGCAGAATTGCAGGGCTCCAGGGCCCAGGTGGCTTTAATGTTCTTTTTTTTTTTTTAATGGCCAGCTCAGCCTGCCCTGGCTCTGGACTGGTGCAGCATGTGGTGCCAGGATGGAACCACGGTCCCTGCAGTTACCTAAGCTTTCCTAAAGAGGCGCTTTAAACTACTGAGCCATCTCTCTTCCCCCCTAAAAGCTCCTTTTATATTTATGTATGTATGTATGTATGTATGTATGTATGCATGTATTTATTTATTTATTTGTGGAACTGAGGATTGAACTCAGGTCCTTGCGTTTGCCAAGCAAGCACTTATTCTACTGAGCCATCTCCCCAGCCAACTTTTTTTTTTAAAGGAATACTCTTTTTTTGTTTGGTCTTTTTGAGACAGGGTCTCACTATGCAGTTGAGGCTGGCCTTGAGCTCACTTTTGTAACCCAGGCTGGGTCCTTGAACTCACATCAATCCTCCTGCCTCAGCCTCGCAAGTGCTGGAATTACAGGTGTGCGCCACCACGCCAGGCGCCTTAACGTTCTTGATCCTAAATGCTTCTGTGCTTTTCAGGTGTGCCAGGAGCTTCCCAGACTCCACCTGCCTTGGGGCTGCAGGTGAGGTGTGGTGGCGAATAGCCAAAGACCTCAGATGCTGCTTAAGGCCAGTTTCCTCAGTCTGTGACCTGTGCATTTGCAGAGAGCCTATACCTGGCCTAATGCTTTGCTGTCATTATCTTCAAATGCTGAATAACTTTTGAATAAGGGGCCCTGTATTTTCAGTTTGCACCGGAGACTGAGAATTATATTTATGCATGCAGGTAGTAGTAGGCTCTTGGGTGGGAGGCAGCAGCTCCCAATCTAAAGTGATTGTGGGACTTCTCAGAGGCTTGTCAACCCTGCAGGCCACTGACTGAGTCACCAACAGACAGGAAGAAAAACAGATTATGCCCTGCCAGACAGGTCTGGGCCAGCCAGTGCTGCAAGTCCCCAAGAGGGAGACTTATGGGACCAGGGGAAAAGAGATCCTAAGGAGATTCCAGGGATAGAACTGGTCTGGGAGAGGGGATGAGGTATGTTCTTGAGATGTAGGGGTTCAGCTCAGTGTCAGGAAGACTTCTGTAACAGTCAAAATGTAATCATAATAATCATAATATGGGATCATCCTGGCAGATCCCAGCAGAGCCCTCTCTTAAAGGTGTTAGGAATGGCAACATACAAGTGAGCGCTCCCTGTTTGCAAGGAGATGTGCAAAGCCCCTTGTGGAAGCATGGAGGGTCACAGTGGTCAAGAACTGTTTCTGAAGCCACCCTGTAGGAGTTGAGTCCTGGCTCTACCACTGATTAGCCATGTGACCTAGGATAAGTTATTTAATATCTCTGTGCCTCAATTTTATCACCTGGAAAATGAGAATATGAATGACATCTGCTTCCAAGAGTTACTGGGAAGATTAACTAAATAAATAAAATCACATAGAATAATGTCTGACATATGTAAGAACATGTATGTAAGTGACAGTTGTTTTATTTAATTCTCAGAACAATCCCATGGTGTAGGTATTGTTTCTTTTTTTTTCTTTTTTCTTTCTTTTTTTTTTTTGTACAGGGTCTCACTACTAACTCGTAGTGATCCTCTTGATTGTACCTCCCAAGTGCTGGGATTACAGGTGTGTGGCACCACACCCAGGCGTAGCAGACGGGGCCAGGAACCAAACCCTGGCCCCTGTGCTTCCCTAAGCAAGGGCTTAATCTGCTGAGCTATACCACTGGCCTTGGTATTGTTTCTACTCTCTCTTTCTCTCTCTTCTTCTCTCTTCTCTCTCTCTCTTCTCTCTTCTCTCTCTCTCTCTCTCTCTCTCTCTCTCTCTCTCTCTCTCTCTCTCTCTTATCTTTTTGAGATTTGCTGTGAAGCTCAGGCTGCCCTTCAGCTGGTCTTGAACTTACAGTGAACGTCTTACTCAGCCTCCTGAGGGCTGGGATTACAGATGTGTACCACCATACCCAGCCTCCTCCCATTCAACAGACAGGTAAACCAAGCCTAGAAGAGTTTACTTGCTGAGCACAGTGTTATTTAATGATAGAGCCAGAAAAACTGTCTTAGGATTTAAGTCAAATTTCATGATCATTATGGCTATTAGACCCAAGTAGGCATCTGGTAAACTTGCGCTAAACTATTGCACCTAGGGCATTTACACTGAGTTATTGCCCCTCCCTTTTTATTTTGAGACAGTGTCTCAACTGTCACTGACTTGCCTAGGCTAATCTTGAATATGTGCCTCCTGCCTTAGCCTCTGGAGTTATTGAGAGCTAAGTCTATAGCTTAGCTATGCCCTGACAGATGGTGAGTTTATTTTTATTTATTTATTTACTTGCTTATTTTCATTGTTATGTATTTGGTACAAGGTCTCACTATGCAGCTTGGACTTGTAGTGGTCTCTTGTTTTCAGCCTCCCCAGAGCTGGGGTTATAGGTGCGTGGCACCCCTCCCCCTCGCTTAGTCACTGCCTCAGCATGTCTCCCCACACCCCTTCCCTGGGGTTGGGGCCAGATCTGAGATTTTCAGTTCTGGGAGATATGTGCCTTGGCTGCATGAGAACATTCTGGAACCCAATCACATATATATATATATATATATATATATACATATATATATATATATATATATATATATATATATATTTTTTTTTTTTCCCCCAATCATATGTTTTAATGAAAAAAGTGATATAACAGTATAATGGGAGAATAGCAATAGTTAATAGTTATCTTAAGTTTCTCAGAGTACTGGGTGCAGGAATAAGAAATTCTCTGAATGATATTAGCACAAACCTTTCTTTTCAAAGAATTTAGGAAACTATCTTGTGATGTCTTATTAATTTTTGGCCTTGGCATAGCTGCTTATCCACAACCTCCTTTATCCACAGGCACCGTCTGCATGGCAGTCTCCACCACCTCTTTAGACTGCAAGCTCAGGGCCTCTCTGCACCAGTGTCCCTCCCTCACCCCTGCACAGTGCTTCTCAGCATAAACAGTGGTTTCACCTTCAGGGGGGCCTTGGCCCAGTGCTTAGGCCAGGCCTCCAAGCCAATCACAGCAGCCTGGCCTGCACCCAAGGAGCTGGTACAGACTGCAGGTGAGGCAGCTGTGGCCCGAATGTGGCTGTGGATCTTGGCGTTATTGCTGTCCTAGAGGGTTTGGGGATTAGCTAAGCCAAGGTGTGCCGTGAAAGGCACAGGATCCCAGCAGCCCCTAGGCTTCCCATACGGGACACAGGTCCATGTGCCGTGATTCTGGAGAATCAGTGGAAGGAGGAAGTCACCTAGTTTCCCTGGAAATTTACAAGTTCCTGCATGAATTTGCAATGACAAGCCAGGACCCTACAACTCTGTGCCACAGAAGGTATTTTTTCCCAAATTTCTATCAGGGGTTAGATACAGGATTGCTATAGAAAATAGGAGTGTTACCATATCTGTATTTAATAACATTGGAGCTTACCCTGTGTTGGGCATGTTTCATAAAATATTAACTTTTTGTTCTTTTTTTGTAGTGCTGGAGATGGAAACCAAGACATTATGCCTGCTAGGCAAGTGCTGTACAACTGAGCTACATCTCTAACACACAAGAATAACTTTTTTTTTGGTCTTTTTTGAGAGTCTCATTATACAATTCAGGCTGATCTTGAGTTCATTTTGTAGCCAGGCTGGACTCAAATTCAACGATTCTCCTGCCTCAGCCTCCTGAGTAGGAGACTTTGCAAGATTAACTCTTAATTTTTATAACTTTATGAGATAGGCACTACTATTTACTGTACAAAAATTAGTGTATATTTGCTGCAGAAAAATAGGAAAGGAAAAAGAAAGTTTAATAATATAATAAACATGGGGCTGGGGAGATAGCTCCGAGGCACAAGTGCCTGCTGGGCAAGTGCAAGGTCGTGAGTTCGAACCCTGGTCCCACACAAAAAAAATAAATAAATAAACATGATTTTACCCACTCAGGAGAGGACCCAGAATAAGACTGTCACAAGAAGGATAAATCTACCATCCTTCCCTTAGTCTCAGCTGTGGGTGCCTTATAAAATCCTCAAGAAGATCCACCTCAGTCTTCTTCAGTTTACCACAAAAGGAATAGCACTGTTCCATAGACTGAGGCAGAAATGACTGTATTGATAGATGGTGCTGTACTTTGTTTTATGGTTGGTTAAAAGATTTCTAATGATGATTTTGGTTATACATGATTTTCTAGAACCTTACCCTGGGTTCTCTCTCTCTCTCTCTCTCTCTGCTGGTGCTGAGAACTGAACTCAGGGCCTTATACATGCTACCATGGAGCTATGTCCCAAGCCCTAGGAAAGCTTTGATTAAGCTATTATTCACATGTAAGGTGAACAGTCTTCTCAGTTTGACTGAAACCAAAGGGTTTTCCAGAATCCAAGGCACTCAGTATTAAAGCTGAAAAAGCACCAGATAAACAAGGACAAGCTGATCACTGTTAAAAAAACAAAACAAAGACAAAAACCTGCCTGAGTCAATGGCAAGGCAAGGGTCTGTTGGGGCCACATCCTTTATAACATTGTTTATGAAGATTGCAGAAGAAATTTTTGTCTGGCCTCAGTGCCAAGAATAGTTGTAGCCTCTAAGGATTAAGTAGTTTGTTTTTATCTCATGAACATTGTGAACCACAAAAGTGAACAAACTTCCCTTTTTACCTTGGCTGCTAGAAGTCTTAGAGCTAAATATAAGGAACACAAATTTAGCGATGTCATAGGTCATTATGGTCTGCACTTTTTGCATCTTTCCAGGCCCTTATTTGCCCATACCTTGGTTTTTTTCAGTCTTCTCTTGTCTCATCTTAAACTTAATGATCTTAATTTTAAATGTCTTTCTGGACCAAGGGAGGATAAAATGAAACCATTCTCAGAGTCTACGGACTCCACTAAGAGCCATACACTACATGAAATGATATATAAACTTTATGTGTATAAATTTTTCCTCTGGGGGTGAAAAACTGTACATTTTAATAGTTTCTTAAAGGAAACTGAATTCTAAAAAATATTAAAAGTCATTGATATAAAGAATCAAGAGGGGCCAGGGAGATAGCTCTGTGGCACAAGTACAAGTGCCTACCTGACAAGTGCAAGGTCAAGAGTTTGAAACTCAGTCCCACCAAAAAAAAAAAAAAAAAAAAAAAACAGAACCAAGAAACAAACACATGCTTGTGATGAGAGGAAGCAGACTATTAGAAGTTCCCATTGTAGTACTGATATTTTAAGATTTTAGAGCAATTCCATGGGTCAGAGTGTAAAACCATAATGGGCCAAAGAGTGGTACTGTCAGCTGGTCTAGGGGCTGTTAGAAACTGGGCCATACAGCAGGAGGTGGGCAAGTGGGCAACAGAGTGAACTGGCAAAGCCATGTGTTTACAGCTGTTCCCTATCCCTTGAGTTCCTGCCAAGCTCCACATCCTGAATTAGATGGTCACAGCAGGTGAGACTCATTCTGCACTTTGCTGGTGAGGAATCTGGATTGCTCGCTGTTTATGAGACTCTAATGTAAAATAATAGATATAAAATGCCCAATAAATGTAGTGTGCTTGAATCATCCCTAGGCCATCTCCTCCCCTCTTCTATTGTCATCCATGAAACCAGTCCTTGGGGACTGCTGGCATGGAGCAATGTTGGTAGGTGCAATGTCCTCCACCATGGAATGGCAACGTGACAGAATGTGTGGTATGTTGGGACACTACTGTGTTGGTATAGTATTGTGTTCTGGAATAGCTAAGTGCCAAGAAAGCCTTCTTTGAGATGCCCTGGCTTCCTCCTTATTTAATTAGCATCTCCTGGCTCAGTGCCTCATAAGAACCCCGTGAAGAGCCTGCTGGCTGTGTGAGCCTCACACTGATGGGCACCTGGCTGGTTCCTGGCTTCTATCCATTTCATACTGAGATATTTATGCCCAGTCTCCTGTGGGACCTGTCTCAGGTTACCTGGCAAACTCACAACTCTGGTACACTGCCCTGTCTGTTTTTTTTTTTTTTTTCTGGTCTTTTTGAGATACGATCTCACTATGAAGTTCAGACTCTGGCCTTGAGCTGTCTTTGTAGGCCAGGATGGTCTCAAACTCACAAGGATCCTCTTGCTTCAACCTCCTGAGCAGTAGGATTATAGGCCTGGGCCACCATGCCTAGCTGATATCTTGTCCACTTCTGTGACTTCAATGCCTAGTTCATGGCGTGCCCCGAGGGCATGCCAAGCCTGTGGCCACTCTTGGGCAACCTAGCTGAGGGCTGGTCAAAGGTCTGCCAGTGAGTGGGGCCTTCAGGACTGTGGTTCAGTTTATGGGGCTGGTAGGCTGAAGGAATCTCAGGATCTTTGACGCTGGTCAGGAGCAGGGACAAATTGTGACCTCATTGCCAGAGGAGGCTGATTGGAAGGCCAAGCCTTGGAGTTAGATGGGACAAAGCCAGATGTGTCTTCCCCTGGGTTAACTCAGAAGAGGAGCTGGGCTGAGAACTGAATTCTCTCCTGCATTCCCCCGTCCATTCCTTCAAACAGCTTTGGTGCCACAGCCATCCTCCTTATGCCCTGGAGTTTACAGAATATAATGGAGAAGAGAGGCACATAGAAAATGACACAGAGCTAGGACATCGGGGAAATGTGGGTTCTATGGGAGACCAGTGTAGATTGGAACCCACCATGAGTCAGAGAAGTTCCTGAGGAAGCAGCTGAGGATAGGCATGAGTGCTTTTGTAAGGTGCAGAGGTTGCCTCAAGGCCCAGCGGACATGGAAATTTCCCAGTGCCTGGGTGTGGGTTTCAGATCAATGTGCTAACAATCACAGATTGTACAGTTCTTTGGGTGGCATACGTCTGATCTGTCCGGGCCTAATTACCTTCAGGCTTTTCTCCCTAGATACTCTAATAACTAAAAAACCTAAGTCTGTTGCAATCAATTCCAACCAGGAAAGGATAATTAACTTGTAGTGGGTGCAAACATTTCCCAATTTTTGAGAGAACAGTATTTTCTGGAGGTACCAAGCTTTACCCCTCCCCACCAGGCACCCTGTTCCCATATCTTTCTTCTAGGTCATATCCTAACTAGGCCTTTGCCCCACCAGCTGAGTAGCTCATGTACCCTCTGCTGCCCAATAAGTGGCATTAAAATAAGCTCCAACTGGTGTGTGTGTGTGTGCATGTGTGTCTGTGTGCATGCATGCATGTGTGTGTAAACTAAACTGAGAGGCAAGAGAACTGGATTCAAACCTTTGCTGTTGCTCAGAGACTTCCCCAATGGCCCTGTGAGGGTAACAGGCCACTTTGCCAGTGCCAGAGTCAGGAATGTGACTGAATCTTTGAAAGCCCCCACAAGTCTCACAAACTTTCCCAGGAAAAGCCATTACTGAGGAAAATGAACTTTGCTCAGCTTTCCTAGCAGAAAAAAGGTCAGAAGAACATTAGGGTGGGCAAGGCTTCTTCCTGCCTTGACAGCCTATGTCTGCACCAAATCCTGGTGTCCTAGTTTTTTTTTTTTTTTTTTTTTTTATTCAAGTGTTCATTAATTAAGTACAAGTTTCTAGTTATCCTGTTTTGAGAGTGTTTCTTTGAAAGAGATCATATGACAAAGCAGACTCTGGAGTTGAGAGATCCATAAGAGACCCAACTATGATGCTAGCTCTGTTCTCTCTCTCTCTCTCTCTCTCTCTCTCTCTCTCTCTCTCTCTCTCTCTCTCTCTCTCTGAGATTTTGAGATGGGGTCTCATTATGCAGCTCAGGCTGGCCTTGAACTCACTATATAGCTCAAGCTGGCCTCAGCAATCCTCCTGCCTCGGCCTCCAAAATGCACCATCATGCCTGGCTTCTAGCTCTGTCTTGCACAGTGAGTTTGAGACAGCCATTAAACCACTGGTTTTTCCATTCAGTAAACTGAAATAATACTAACCTCAGAGGGTCATAGAAAGCTCTAGTGAGCTAAAAGCAACATGATGGTGGTGACAGTGGTAGTTTTGATAGTCAATCTCCACAGAAGAATTACAACTGTGGTTATTGCCAAGAAGTTAGTCAGCACCAGACTGAGGAGCATGATCGAATCTTTGAAAATCTTCCACACAGCTCACAGACTTACCCAGGAAAAGCCATTACTGAGGAAGAGGGACTAAACCCTGCTCATTATCTGCATTCATCTGCTTTCTTCGCTTCTCGCAGGGGTGGGGGACAGTTAACCCACTTAGTGGGTGCTCAGTAATAAAACTTTGAGAGACTTGTTCTGCCCTCCTGTGCACTGTAATGTCACCCCACTCAGGTTTGGTGAACCATGTAGTAGACAGCAATTGCTTAGGGTTGCCCTTTGTCCAAATGTTTCCGATCCCAAGCTATGTGGAAGCTGGAGTCACCAACTCCGTCCTCAGCTGGGGACCAGGTGCTGAGTCTAGTAGGAGCATAAGCAGAGGAAAGAAGATAGCCAGGGATCACTTCAGGTGGCTGCCATGGCAACCAGCAAGGAGCTGCGTGGCCACAGGAGGAGTCTATCCTAAAGATACAGTCCCCTTGGCAGGATTTTACCTTTTCTCCACAGCCCCTAATTCTTGTCCAGCTTTCCCATTTCTGGATCATTTCAGTGGACCATCCACTGACCTTCCTGTGTAGCCCCTTTTTTCTTAGCTTTGGGAGAGACGGTTTTTGGTATTTACGATGGAGCATTCTGGCTGCTACAGAGCAAGCCATGAAAGACAAGTTCTTAACATTTAATAAGCACACACCAGAAGTTAGTGAGCAGAATTTTACTATTTTAAGTAGTAGGACAACCTGCCTGAGGTCATAGAACTGGCAGTGCAATAAGGCTGACCCCAGAAAGCTTAGTGGAACATTGTGTTTAGATATAAATTTCTATCACAATACATTATCGCTGAACATTGTGTGCTTGACAATTTGTTCATAAGTCTTGAAACAACCCCAAGTTCCAAGTTCAGACAGCTGGTTCAGAGAGGGAGGCGCTAACCACAGTGGGATGAACAATAGTCATTTAGAACACAGATGTCAGGTGTGTAGCTCAGGGCTGTGTAGCGCTAGTAATATGCACATGTATGAAGTCACATGGAACACACTGCTGCATGTCAAGACACAACCCCACCTGAATACATGACACCTGGTGTGCTAGCAGCATGAGTTGCATTAGCAATTCCCTGTGAGGCCATCAGGGAGGGAATGCTATGTACAAGAATTTGCAGAAAAGAATGTTTTACAGCCACCATGGTGGCCTAGGGGTAGGGGAAGAGGAGGCATTGCTGGGCAGGTGGGATTAAGGGTGAGGACAGGACAGGCAAAACCCTGAACTGAGGCCCCGTTTGCTGCCCTTACAGGGCTTATGCTAATCAAGGGAGGTTTCATTTTTTGCAGAGTTGGGCAAATAGCTTAAGTGGAATTAATGGAAGAAAAATATGCAGTGAATATGGGTTATGCAAGTGGTGAGGCCCCAAGGAGGCTGGCTGGGGGAAGGGAACTGATAACAAGTCTAATGGGACTCAGTCTGTGAGCCCAGACAGCTGACAACAGGGACAACCATGCATCCCTAGAGGCCTCCAGCCATCCTGTGACCTGAGACCCCTCCTGGCCCTGGCCTTCCCACCTGGATATTGTCAGAAAATGTCAGAACTTTGGGATTATATGAGTCTGAGCTGCATAGGGAGTCCCTGTACCAAACAAGTATTGAAATAAATAAATAAAGAGTTGCTTGATTTTGGGAACCATTTGGAAATGGTTCCCATTTCACTAAAAAAAAAAAAGAACATTGGGATTAGAAGCAGGCACTAGAATCACAGACCTAAGCATCACATATGGTAGCAATAGAAAATCTCAAAATTTGACAACTGGAGGCCCTTGGGGAAAAATTAAGGAAATCTTTCTCTAATGTTCATTCAATAACAATAAATAACATCTGCTAAGTACACTGAAATTTCTCGCATCCTCTCATCTTTGTACAACTCTCACAAAGAAGTGATACTTTCAGGTTAAGTAATGTGAAGAAGACAAAATGGGTTGATCAGGAATAGAACCCAGTCTTGCAGGACAAATTTTGTTCTCCATATGCCATGGTTTTGGGGGGGTTTTGTTGTTGTTTTAATTTTTGTTTTGTCTTTATGAGACAGGGTCTCACTATGCAGTTCCAGCTGGCCTTGAGCTCACTCAATAGCCCACACTGGTCTCAAACCCACAACCATTCTCCTGCCTCAGCCTCCAAAGTGCTTGGATTACAGGCACACGCCACCACACCCACCTATGCCATAGTTTTGATAACTCTTGTCTTCCATAGTTACAACTATTCTTCTAACAACTTGGAACAATGTGTGCAAATTCTCTGTGTTTGTAAATCTGCATGGTTGTATATGGTTCTTAGTGTGTCCTGGCATGTTACAGTGTTCAAGAATGCCATTGCCACTGTTGCGTCAGTGTCACCAGGCTGGTATTTTCTGCTGTGGCAGGTTTTCTCACAAAAGGCTTTACATATAGCCAAGAGCAGATTTAGTGTAACCAATATAAGCACTGAACTTTAAGTTGCCTGTAGGTTTAGTCAGAACATGTTCTGATTTTCTTAGACTACAAAGTGAAACCACAAAAGCTAGGGAAGGAAGAGAAATACACAAACAAAGGCTAAATGAAAGGGATGGGAGTTGATGGAGGAGGTGAGCTGAACAGAAGGAAATCGGGGTTTGAGGTTCTGCCTGCTGGTTAATAGGCTTCAGCAGAGCCTGGGGTAAATCCCTCATGTCTCTGGGTCTCAGTTTTTTCCCATTTTAAAAGAGGACAATACTTCCTTTGCTGGTAAAGTTCTAAAGTTTGTCTACCTTAAAAGAATCTGCAGCCAGGCAGGTGGAAAAGGAGGGGTACACGAGAGCAGGGAGCTTCAAGGGGCTTGCTGTCTCCATGGTAACCTGCAGCCGCCAGCAGAGAAAGCTTGGAGGATGAAGGGTTCACAAAGCTCCCTTCTCCATCGAAAAGAAAACATCATTGGGGATCCCACTGTCTGCACTAGGCCAGCCCTCTGTGGACCAGTGATCTTGTGCAGTCTTTGACTGAAGAAATCGCAGTTGCCTATGTAATTTACAGGCCTTTCTCCAGCAGGCTGTGTACTCCCTCAAGGTGGGAATTACAACAGATTCATTTCTTTGTTCTTAGAACTCGGGCTAAGGCCAGGCACACAGAAGATTTGAATGTGAAGTTGGTTCCATGACAATGGCTGGGGTGGTGTTTGGGAATGGCCAACTTGTACAAAGCCCTGGGAGCTGCAGCGGTACCTTCTTTAGAATATGAAGTCAACATTACAGAACACTTGCCCTGTCCTCTGAGACCTTTCACTATTGCCATGTACCATCCAGTTCAAGTTGAACCCTATTTCTTTCAAAGAAACTTCCAGACTGTTTCTTATTTCCCATTTCAAGAGTTTTAAAGCTTTCATATCCCCTACCCCACATCCTGACACTTGCCTGCCAACTCCCCTTGACTTCTCTCCAGGGATTTCATGGGCCAAATTCTTCATAAGTCCTCCTCATTCTTCATAAGTCCCTATGGGCAGGGCTACAAGTTCTGTCCTATAAGGCATTCTGTGTGTTGGATTCACATTATTCCTCCATCAATCCTATAGCCTGTGCCCCGGATCTCATAAGGTTGGTGTGTGATGCAAAGGTTTAAAGGTATGTGACAGCCTCTCTCTCTCTCTCTCTCTCTCTCTCTCTCTCTCTCTCTCTCACACACACACACACACACACACACACACACAGGTGAGACTGAGGGCTCTGTGACACAACAGGCATGGGGCGCCCTGGACTCAGAGCTTGGCCTTTGGACCCATGCTCTGGGCTGTGAGCTGACTGGACAGAGGAGACTGAACAGTATAGTGGCCTCCTCTTCTCCTCCTCCCAAGAGACTACATCAGGGTTCTGGGTCAGTTTTGTGGCCATAGGAGCCACAAATGTCCTACAGACTTCTGCGACATCAGGAACCTAAGGGGCAGCTGTTAAATCAGCCCCAAACCAGAGGTCCTGGGTGGCAAATGTCACGTCAATGTCACTGTAGCAGTGAGCAGTCACAAAAGGTCTGCGTTCTGGTTCATACTCAAAATCCTGCCCTGGATCTCTTGGCCCTGTATTAAAACCCAAACCCCTTCCTGCAGTCAGGACTTCAAGCTGCAGCTCTCCCCTCTCCACCTCATCACTTGCTCACCAGACTCATGCCCATCACAACCAAATGACTCATTGTTACTAGAAATTGTCATCAGATGTGGCCCAAGAACGGGCCTGCAAAGAGGAGATGCAGACCTCAACTCACCTTGCCCACAGAGCAGCAGGTTCTTCACTTGTGACAGAAAAGCATTTCAGGGGCCAGGGAGATAGCTCCGTGGCACAAGTGCCTGCCCGGCAAGTGCAAGGTTGTGAGTTTGAACCCCAGTCCTGCAAAGAAAGAAAGAAAGAAAGAAAGAAAGGAAAAGCAAAGCCCTTCAAGGCACATCAGTGAGCACCATGTGAGAAGCATGCACTCAGTGGTCTGGGGCTCAGGTATCTTTTTTTCCATTTTTATTTTTTATTGCATGCAGGGTTTCACTACACACTTCAGACTCATAGTGATCCTTCTGTCTCAGTCTCTCCAGTTCTGGAATTACAGGTATGCACCACCACTCCCAGTTTTGAGGCCAGCACAGCATGCAGTACTGAGGATCAAACTCGGGTCCTTGTGCTTGCCAGGCAGGCCCTTAGACCTCTAAGCTATCTCCCCAGCCCTCTATGTGTTTTTGAGGGTGTCCTCAAGATGAATACTCCAGCATGTGTATTCCTAGTGTCTGTTATTACCCTCCAGGGCACTAGATCGGATTGCGACCCATTTACTTCCGTTTGAAGTTTAAACATACAGTACCTAAGGAATAGTGCTTGAGGGTAAAAGTCTGTGGGATTTGTAAATATATAATATCAAGAGAAAAGTACAGGCCCAGTTTACAGGCTTACTATGTCTTTTTGTTGTTCGACTTTTCAAGATGAGGGCTCCCTCTGTAATCTAGGCTGGCCTCCAATTCATAATCCTTCTGCCTCAGCCTCCTAGTGCTGGGACTATAGGTATGGGTCACCACAGTTGGCTCTCATTTTATCTACTAAGACCCTTCAGAATTCTGGAGTGATTTGCCTGGAAAGGAAAAAAGAAAGCATTGAAACTGGGGTGTGGTAGTGCACACCTATAATTCCAGAACTCCAGGAGGCTGAGGCAAGTGGATTGAAAGTCTAAGCCCAGCCTTGGCCATTTAGTGACTTACTTACTTACTTTATTTATTTATTTATTTATTTCTGGTATCAGGGATTGAACTCGGGACCCTGCCATTTAGTGACTTAGTAAGACTCTATCTAAAAATAAGTGATCTGGGGATAAAGTTCAGAGCCACACACAAGTTAGGTGTGATAGTGCACACTATAATCCCAACACTCAGGAATCTGAGGCAGGAGGGTTGATATAAATTCAAGGCTAGCCTGGACTACAAATGAGTTCAAGTCCAGCCTGGACTGCATATCAAAATCCTGTCTCTTTTTGATTCCTCTCTAGAATATGTTTCAGTAAACTGTGTACAGTTGGCTTTGTCATCATGAAACTCTTTAGTTGTTCTTTGTCCTGAAAGTATTTCACCTCTCCATTCTGGTTGAAAGAGAGTTTTGCAGGGTATCTCAGTCTGGGTTAGAATTTGTTTTCTTGCAAGACTTGTAGCACTTTGCTCCATGCTCTTCTTCTCTAAAACTTTTTTAGTATACTTTCTAGGGTTGGCTTTGACATCATGAAATTCTTTAGTCATTCCTTGTCATACAAGTATTTCACTTCTCCCTCATACTTGAAGGAGAGTTTTGCTAGGTATAGCAGTCTGGGCTGCAGTTTGTTTTCATGGAGGACTTGAAGCACTCTGCTCCATGCTCTTCTTGACTTGATGGTTTGTGAAGAGAAATCTGCTATTATTCTGATGGGCTTTCTTTTCTTTTTCTTTTGTTCTTTCTTTCTTTCTTTCTTTCTTTTTTTTTTTTTTTTTTTTTTTTTTTTTTTTTTTTTTTTTTTTTTTTTTTTTTTTGTCTCTTTGAGACAGGGTCTCGCTATGCAGTTCAGGCTGGTCTTGAGCTCACTTTTGTAGCCCAGGCTGATCTTGAACTCACACTGATCCTCCTGCCTCAGCCTCCCAAGATTACAGGGGTGTGCCACTGCGCCCGGTTCTGATGGGTTTCCTTTTCTTTTGAACTTGTTATTTTATTTGTTTATTTTTTTTCTTGTTTCAGAACCTTTGTTTATTCACTCATTTTCACAGCCGGCTCAGCCCACCCAGAGGGCAGGGCTGGCGCAGCATGTGGTGCCGGGGATCGAACCGCAGTCCCTGAAGCCTGCAAAGCTTCCCCAAGCAGGGGCTCTAGACCACTGACCCATCCCGCTGGGCCCCATGATGGGTTTTCTTTTAAGTGTGATCCTCTTCTTTTTTCTAGCAGCTTTTAGTATAATGTTCCTGCGCTGGATTTCTGAGATCTTGATTATTATATGTTTGGATGCAATATTAATTGGGTCGATATTATTCAGAGTTCCATATGTTTTGGTTACCTGAATCCGGAATGTCAAATTGTTTCCCCATATTTGGGAAGTTTTCTATTACCTCTACCCATATTCTTTTTTTTTTTAATAGCTGGCTCAGCCTGCCCTGGGGGTGGGGCTGGCACAGCATGTGGTGCCAAGGATCAAACTGCAGTCCCTGCAGTTACTTAAGCTTGTCTAAGCAGGTACTTCAGACCACTGAGCCATCTCACCAGCCAATTCTTTTCATATCATTTGTATTGACTCCTTTCTCATTGATGCCTATTAGTCTTTTTTTTTTTTTTTTTTTTGTCTTTTTGAGACAGGGCCTCGCTATACAGTTCAGGTTGGCCTTGAGCTCACTTTTGTAGCCCAGGCTGGTCTCGAACTCGCACTGATCCTCCTGCCTCAGCCTCCTGAGTGCTAGGATTACGGGCGTGAGCCACCACGCCTGGCTAATGCCTATTAGTCTTACATTGTTCATCTTTGCATTGTCTTTATTTATTTTATTTTATTTTTTTATTTTTGCGGGACTGGGATTTGAACTCATGACCTTGCACTTGCAAGCAGGCACTTGTGCTACGGAGCTATCTCCCCAGCCCCTTGCATTGTCTTGTAGATGTTGAATTATTTTTTCCTGCATCCTAGTTGTTTTTTAAGAGATCTTTTCTTACTTTTTCACTATCTGCAATATTGTCTGTAAACTCCATGGAGAATGGAAAGAACCTGCCAAACTGAGCAAACAACTAAATACAGGAGAAAGAGAGGTACTCAATAGCAGCCCTTTAGCTATTGTTTTGTATACAGCAGCAAAATATTTCTATCAGCATATTCTGCAAATGGACTTCTTCTGCACTTTATGGGTCAATATTCTGTCTGGGTCTAAGGGCAGATATCAAGGAAATAGCAGTAGCTCAGTCCCACAAGTGACACCTGGTCACTAGTAAGTGTCATGGACACTGTCCATGTCCACAACATACTAGAACTTTGTGAGATAGCCTATCCCCAAACAGAAGTTCTGGTCATATTTTTGCCATTCCAGTATTTGTGCTATGTTTTATTCTTAGTAATTCTTTACTACCATAGAAGCTTTTTCTTGGTTGATATTTTTATATATATTAACCTATTCAAATACTATGCAAGTACTGCTGGGTGTATTCAAATACTATGCAAGTGCTGCATGCCTGTAATCCCAGAACTTGGGAGACTGAGGCAGGAGGATCAGTGAGACTTCGAGACCAGCCTGGGTTACAAAAATGAGCTCAAGACCAGCCTGGACTGCATAGCGAGACCCTGTTTCAAAAAGACAAAAAAAAAAAAAAAAAAATTGATGATGAAAATATGTAATACACTCACTGTTAAATTTTTCTTTTCTTTTCTTTTTTTTTTTTTTTTGTCTTTTTGAAACAGGGTCTTGTTATGTAGTTCAGGCTGGCCTTGAGCTCACTTTTATAGCCCAGGCTGGTCTTGAATTCACACTGATCCTCCTGCCTCAGCCTCCCGAGTGCTGGGATTACAGGCATGCGCCACCACGCCCGGCCACTCACTGTTAAATTTTTCTTGTTTTGAAATTCTGTACTATGTGTACTCTTACTTGTTACTGTTTTTCTATCTTTGTTTCTGCTATTTTTACTCTTTAAAATAAAATTAAATCTATAAAACAAAAGACAAAAAAATATTATGCCAATACTCTGAATCGATTACAGATTTGTACATATGATACACATTCTAAGTTGGACTCATGATTTGATTTGAATTTTTGAATATTATTTTGAAACAGTTAATTTAATTTTAATTAATTAATATTTAATTAATTTTCTGAATATTAAATTATATTTTTATGATTCGTATTGTATCTTTGACTTATAACCTACTTATAAAACATGGTATGATATTTTCTCCTAGAATTAGAAATATATATATATATATATATATATATATATATATATATTTACACAGAGTCAGGAGAAATATACAGCTACTTTCTCTTAGCTGATTAAGAATAAAATTTTATACTAACATTGTTTAGACAAGATATCAAGTCTGCATCTTGTCCTCTGAATAACTACTACGAAGACAACAATATGCATTGTATTACTTATTATAGCCATTCTACTAACTTGATTTGAAACTGTTTCATTGCTATTTTATCTTTTTCTCATTAAAATGGATAAAAAAATAATAGGGTTAAAATGGATAAAAGAAATCCTGTCTCAACACACACACACACACACCACCACCACCACCACATACTCCTATGGTAACACTGGGCAATTTTAATTGTGTCCTGAAGCTTTAGTTTGCTTAACAGTGCAACTTACAACTTTCAATGTTCTTTATCTCTTTTTTTTTTTTTTTTTGCGGGACCAGGGTTCAAACTCATGGCCTTGCAATTGCCAGGCAGGCACTTGTGCCTCAGAGCTATCTCCCCAGCCCCTCTTTATCTCTTTTATATTCATGCTTTTCCTTTCTCCTGCCTCCATATGACCATATGGTCCTTCTAAGTGACAAGACTCTGTCTGCCTTTCTCCCTTGAATGCTGCTCTTCCCAACTGCAAGCTCCCTTTCAGCTGCCTGGAGGTTCCCTGGGACTGACCAGGGGTCACTTTCTCCAGGAAGCCTTCCCAGTCCTGACTGGGTCTTTGTGTTAACTCCTATGGAGCTTTACAGATAGCCAAGAGCTCCCTGTACACAGGGACTGGGATCCCTTCACTTAGCCTGAAAAACAATCACTTTCAATCAATATTGAAGTAGACAAACCTAGGCAAATGTGTGAGGAGAGGTTAGAACCTGGCCAGGCAGGGAGGGGTAGGAAGGCAGGCAGTTCTAATATGCCCAAATCCCAGCATTCAACAAGCTCTAATTTGTGACTGAAGAACTGCTGGACTAAGGCTCCTCTCCATCTGGAGACACACACACACACACACTACCTTCTCCCTGTGCCCTCAGAGTGTTTGCTGTCAGGCACTCACACACACACATGTTCTGAACATCACCAGGAAAGCAATTTACAAGAAATAATTGCAGGTCGATGTGTGCCTGGGCGCAGTGGTGAGCTCAGACTATTTCTGTCTGTGCGTCAGCCCACCAGACTTCTGCCCAGCTCAGGGCCCTGGGGGAGGGCTCCAGCCTCAGGGCAGTACAAGAGGGGCTCCCACAGGTGGGCTGCAGGGAGAGCCTTTCTGTGAAGATGGACTGGGTTCCAAGGAGGGATGCTGCATTTGGTGAGGCAGGGGATCTGTAGGCCTGGGGGCTGTAGGGACACACATCTGTCCTCCACTGTGCCCACCCTATACACACAGGCGGGGACAGGGACTCCAGCAGGTCTTTAGGGCCCTGCTCCCTGAGAAGTCTCTTCCTAACCTCAGTGCCCAGAGGCCTCAAAGCTTGTCTTTGTCCTTCCAGTCTTTTTGTGCTCAAAGAATGGTCCCAGAGCAGGAGTAGGAGCTGCATCTGGGATTTGTTAGAAATGCAAATACTAGGGACTTATTCCAGGCCTCTAGCCCAGATCTTAGCAGGAAATTTTGGGCAATTTGAGGAGCAGCAAAATTAAAAATAAAAATTTAAGTTTCTACTTTTTAATGTAATTATTATTTTGGGGGGCACTGATGCTTGAACCTCAATTGAGCCTCTTCACTAAGCTACATCCTCAGCCACTATTTTTTTTTTTTTTCACACAAGGTCTCACTAAGTTACAAAGTTGTTCAGGCTAGGCTCACACTTGCGGGTTCTTCTGCCTCAGTGTTCCAGAGCACTGGGATTGCAGACGTGAACCACCACACTAACCTGTGTCTCAACAAGGCCTCTGCTGATTCAGATGCAGGTAGCAGTGTGAGAAGCCCTGCTCAGGCCTGTATTGGGCCACTTGAGCTTTGAGAACTTGTAGATTCATCTCCTAGTCTAAAGGCCATGGCCTTGTCATCAGATTTCATTGGAAACCTTTTTTTTTTTTTTTTTTTTTTTTTCCAGAACCAGGGATTGAATTCAAGTCCTTGTGCCTGCCTGGCAAGCGCTTATTCTACTGAGCTATTTCCCTAGCCCCTCCTTGGCAACTTTAAAGTAGGCCATGCACAGAGAAAGAGAAAAGAGGTGTATCTTGTGAAAGGTAACCATTAAGCAACAGTGACTACACCCCCACCTCTCACATCACCCACCACCACACCTCACACAACATACGTGCAAACACACACACCTGCATAGTACCCTAAGGATTCTCACAACAAATGACTTGTACAAGGGTCTCAACATACAGCTTGGCCTCAGTGATCCTCCTGTTTTCAGTCTCCCCAGCGCTGGAATTACAGACATGTGCCACCATGCCTGGTCTCCATGGTGGTTGGCTCAGCATGCCTGCGGGCGAGGCTGGCATGGCAAGTGGTGCTGGGGGGTCAATCCTCAGTCTCTGCACTTGCCTAAGCAGGCACTTAGTCTGCTGAGCTATCTCCCAGCCCTTTCAGATGTGTTTTTGAACAGCTTGTACCTTGACCATATCTTCCACCCTTGTCTCACCTGGAAACTTCAACTCATCTTTGATGACACAACAGACTCTGATCTTTCTGCCTAGAGTGTCTGGCCACTACCACGAGGCCCCCCCCGCCCCCTGCCTTTCCACGTACCTATCTCATACTTATGCGAGACCCTCTATTCCTGGCAACTGCATGGTCCTGGCATAGAATAGACACCACTGAGTGTATAACCAGTGCTGCAAGATGAACTTTAAACTTTAGACTTTTTGTAGAGATAAGCATTGTCTCTTGCTGAGCACATCACCAACATCCCCTCCTTTCCTCAGCTTGGATGAAATGACAAAATATGCAAGATGGTGTCCCTAGGAAGCAAGAGCCATATTTCCTATTCACAGGAAAAGGCCAATGGCTTTGGGCACCTCCTTTTTTTCTTTTTAGCAAAGCATATGGCCTCTTGGTTTGACCAGCAGCAAGCAAACAAACTTAAGCAAAGGAAGCTAAGTGGCTGGTAGCAGATTGCAGAGTTTAGAGTTAGAGAATAAAAGACCACACACACTGAAGAAAGCAAGATCAGAGCAAGGCATTGGACCTCCAGCCAGGGGCCCATCTGTGGGCAGCTCCCCAGATCTGCCTACCCTACTGTCTGCCTTGGGCTGGCTCTGTACCTGTGCACAAGTACCTAAGAGCAACCATCTCTCTGGTGCCAAATCCAGCAGCAGATCATGTCACCATCTGAAATATCAAGACCTCTGTCAAAAAAAAAAAAAAAAAAAGACCTCTGTCAGTGGCTGCTGAATACCCTCACCCTTGCCTTGCACTGCCAAGGCAAAACCTCAAGCCTTTTCTGTGGTTAGGCTAACAGCCGGGAGATTGGCTTAATAATAAAAACTATTAACAACAAATCATAGCTGACACATAGTACCTCTGGTTTGCCAACACTGAAGTACTTGAATGGACTAAGTAATGTAATCCTCCTGCAAGCCCTAGCATGTGAGTGCTTCCCTGATTGTGCAGATGGGAGAATCGGCACAGAGGCAGCTCAGCAAGTGGCAGAGACTGGATTTTAACCAGGCCTTTGGCTCCAGAGTTCCTGTTCTTCATGACTGTGTTCTATAGGAAAGCACCTACCTGTGACATAAAAATTCTTGGAGCATCTTAATGTTTACAAAGCAAGTTCAAATCTATCACTGTATTAAACATTTGGATTAACCTAGCAAGGGAACTGAACTGAGGTTAAGGAAAACAAACAATCTTTAACAAGGGCAAAGGGTTGAGAACTGGCCTAGTCCACCATCTGAGCCCGGCTCTGTCTGTGAACACTCATTTCCTCACTCCCCAATGTGTTCTGCATCCTCTATGGCACAGGATGAAGGCTCAGCACTGTGCGCCACACTCCCTCTCCTGTCCCTCGGTGTGGCTCCTGCTGGGGTGGGCAGAGTGGCTAGAGAGGCAGGAATTCCCATCTGAGTGTTGACCCCTTCCAGGGGCCCCTTTCTGATTGTATGGTGTTGTGATTGACCATTTTTTGTGGCACTCACACCCGACCTTGGCCCTCACTTGGGCCAGTGGATCGGTGTACACACTGGGTCCACAGCAAGATATGGCTGCCTTTG
This sequence comes from Myocastor coypus, assembly GCA_004027025.1. Classification (NCBI taxonomy): domain Eukaryota; kingdom Metazoa; phylum Chordata; class Mammalia; order Rodentia; family Myocastoridae; genus Myocastor; species Myocastor coypus. The sequence goes on along the minus strand of PVJA010004099.1, from coordinate 25,683 downwards.
CTGGCAAAAGCCCTCACATATCCTGCCAGACTCCAAAGACCCTCCAACCACCTTGACCTCACCTTTCATTGAAAGAAGACTCCAGAATGGATGATGCAGTCACGTTTATTGGGTGTTTATGAGACTGGCCCACATTGGTTGGGAGTGGGGGTGGTTGCTTCCTCAGGACTGCCTGGAACATCCCAGGTAGTCACTGCGGCTATGGAACAGCGCTGGAAGAGCCCTATGGAGTCCACAGCCCGCTTCTCCTCACTTTCCAGTCGTGGGTTCAAGAAACTGTAACTGTGCCCAAGAGGGCTGCCTCCCGGCACTGCCATCATCATGACTGCGTTCGTGCCTTGCTGGTCAGGGGTTGCTTCCGTGGGGCCTGAAAAACAGCAAGTGACCTCAGCACAATCACAGCCCGACCTGGCTTCTTTAGTTCTTCCCTCAGGCGGTGCACTGTGTTCAGTCTTAGTTACACCATGTAGTTAACAAAGATTCACTGAGGATTCACCCTGCCCACACTAGGAGCTGTCAAGGGCAGGGACGGATAAGAAATAACTCTTAGCAGTAGGAAGGCTAGACTTCACTACAGCTGGAGGGGAAACAGGCACTGTTTTTAAAAAATCCAGTTTCAGGTGGGGTTGAGAGACAACTAGCATGTAGAAGGATGCTGGGAGTTTTTATTTTGTTTTATTTATTTATTTATTTATTTAGTACAGGTTCTCACTATTTTCAGCCTCCCCAGAACTGGGATCACAGGCGTGTGCCACCATGCCCAGACTCAGTGGCTGGCTGGTGCCACATGTGGTGCCAGGGATCGAATCCCAGTCTCTGTGCTTGGCGCTTAGTCCACTGAGCTATCTTGCCAGTCCAGTGTTGGGTGTTTTTAAAACATTGCTTCTCAACTTCTTTCTTTTATATGTGAGCTCACATAGAACAATAGCTCGGTTGTCCTTATTTTTCCTTACTGCCACCCATTGAGCTTATTCGTGACTTACTTAGTCTCTGCTCTCACCACACCTTCATATTTTTGTGTCTTCACATTACATAAACAAAAATCAAAAATCAAAATGCGTTTTTGTTGCTAAATCCTATGGACACGTCACCGCTTTCCTCCCTTGACTTATTGGAAGCCTTTGACATAATTGAGCATCCTGGCCTCTTTGCTTTTTCTTCGTAGAAAATAATCTTTATTGGCACATTTTAGGTATACATTCTGATCACATTCATTATCAGGAATTTGTACCTGTACATGATATAACTTGGTTCTTTTTTTTCCCCATTCCCTCCCCTCCCTTTAACTTCTCTTCCTCTCCTTATTTACACAATCTGTTTCCATTTTTCCCTTCATTTCCCATTTTTTGCACACTTTCTCTTTCCTCCCTTTTCTCCTCCCCACTCCCTTGTTTCCCTTCCCATTTGAACATTTTTCTGTTTCATAATATCTATTACACATTTTGTTGCCTTTTTAATGTATGTAGTACAGGGTCTCACTACACAGCTCCAATTTTTACGATCCTCCTGTTTTCAGCCTCCCTAGCACTGGGATTACAGACCTGTGCCACCATGTTCAGACTCAGTGGCAGCTCAGCATGCTCTGGGGGACTGGGGGGCCAGTGCGGCATGCAATTCTATTATACATCTTGATCCTTACTTACACTTTTGGTTTCCCACACCAGGGAAACAATGCAGTAGTTACACATGTGTGTCTGATTTATTTCACTTAACAATGATGGTTTTGAGGTCCATTCTTTTAGCTATAAATGTCTCAAGCTTATCTTTATGATGGAGTATTACTCTGTTACATATTTTTGAAAAATCTTTATCCATTCATCAGTTGATGGATACTTGGGTTGCTTCCAAGATTTAGCCATTATAAACTGTGCCACTATAAACATGATATACATCTAATGCTGTGATATGATGCTTTTAACTCTGTCAGGAAGATATCAAGAAGAAGAATAGGTGAGTCAAAAGGGACCTCTAGTTCTAGTTTTTTGAGGAATTTTCACACTGATTTTCATAGCGATGGCACTAGTCTACACTCCCACCAACAGTGGAGAAGAGTTCCTTTCTTTCCACAGTCTCACCAGCATTTTTTCTTTCTTATTTTATTTTATTTTTGAGACAGGATCTCACTCTAGAGCCCAGACTGGCCTTGGAATCATGGCAGTCCTCCTGCCCAGCCTACCAAGTATGGAGACTATAGGTGTATACCATCACATCTGGCCCACCAGCATTTATTATTGGTTGATCTCTTGATCATAGCCATTCTTTCTGGGGTAAGATGGAACCTCAGAGTTATTTTAGTTTGCATTTTGTGAGTGAGCAATGATGCTAAAATTTTTTTCATATATAATTTGCAATTTATTTCTATTTATTCATCTGAGAACTATCTATTCATTTCAAATGCCCATTTTTGGATTGGGTCTTTAAATTTGGAGGAATCTGATTTTTTTTTAGTTCTTTCTATATTCTAGATGCTAATTCTTTGTCTGAAGAACAGCTGGCAAATATATTCCTACACTGGGTTGTTCCTTCACTCTGTTGGTGGCTTTCCTTGCCTCTTTGGATAAAACACTATCAAGTATGTAAGTGCCAAATTTAAACCATCTCTCATACCTTCTCCACTAATCCCTAGCCATGCCAGTCACTTCTTCAGGTCCATCTTACTCCATCTAGTCACCATCAGTCACACCCACTCATTTCTCTCAGTCCTCAAGGTCGCTTCGGTCAGGCTTCTAGCTTTGCCTCAACCCCCAGAACAGTTTCTGGCTGGGCTCCCTTCAGCCCATCCTCCACACTGTAAGGAGATTATTCTTTCTAAAGCCAAGTGAGTTCAGGTTCTAATCTCCTCAAAGATTAGATCACCTGTTATCCTGAGGTGGCATTCAAAACCTTTGGTGAACTGGCCCATCTTTCCTCTTGGATTTGTTAGTACTGCTCTTCCCTCAAATATTATTAGGCTTGGGCTGGCGAGATGGCTCAGCAGTCTAAAGCACCTGCTTAGGCAAGCTTAGGCAAATGCAGAGACTGTGGTTCTATCCCTGGCACCACATGCTGCACCAGCCCCACCCCATGGGCAGGCTGAACCAGCCATAATAAAAAAAAATTATTAGGCTTTGCCACACTGAATTTCTCATTTCCCCCCAAATGAGCTATTGCCTCTCCTGTCTGATCTTCATGCCTTTTTCTTCTGCTGGGAATGATGTGTTATAGCTTCTCTGCCTAGAGTATAAGATATAGGTATTTAATTGTCCAAATAATATTAGCACAGACCTTTCTTTTCAGTAAACTTTATAAAAAGAGCTGCTTCCTCTCACCGTGATTTCTGTGGCAGTGCATTGGCCGCTCAGGGACCAGAACCACACACTCCCTGTTCCTTCAAGCCAGGCAGAGAAAGAGGATGTTCTCCCTTCCTTTGGCCAAAAAAACCCTTTTATTTTAATTTTTAAGAACTTTCAAAACAAGATAATAGAAGGGTAACAATGGTTGATACATTGCATACTGTTATCTTCAAACAAGTTAGTGGGAAGCAGCCCAAGGCAGCGGGCAGCAGAAGCTGAGTGAGTTGGAGCAGGGCTGGGGCTGAGGCTTCCGCATGGATGACCACAGATCATATGGGAGGTCAGTACTACTTTGGGATGTCTCCTCCCTAGGTTCAGAGCATTTTCCTTTTTGATTGTTTTGTGTTGAACCTGCTATTTTTAAGTAATCTGAGATTTGAAAGAAGTTCAAAAATAGTGCATGAAGTTTCTTCTCATTTCTCCAAAGACAGCATCTTACGTAGGGTAAGTACCTTTTTATAACATGATTAGCTATCTTGTTCATTGGTATCAGTTTTCACATGTACTTTTTTGTTGTATAATAGTAGGAGGATTTATCATCTGTCTGTCTATCTATCTTACTTTATATAATACTGCCATCATGATCAGAACACAGAGCTTGCTCACCACCAAGACATTTCTTTCAAGCTACCCTTTATTTATTTATTTATTTGTTTGTTTGTTTGTTTGTTTATTCAGAACTGGCAATCAAACTCAGGACCTTGCACTTGCCAGGCAGGGACTTGTACCCCTGAGCTATCTCCCCGGCCCCTCATGCTGCCCTTTAGAATCAAGCCTGCCTCTACCCCTAACTCCTGGAAACCTTTAATTCATTATCCACAACTACAATTTTGTCATTTTGGAAATGTTAAATAAACAAAATATTGCATAGGCAACATTTTGAAACTGTCCTTTTCACTCAACCTAATTAATATCTTTGAGATCCATTCAAGTTATTGCATATATTCAGGGTATATACACTCCTTTTCAGGGCTGTGCAGTAGTCCATGGTGTGGTTGTTTTATTTGTCCACAAAATGACAATTAGGTTGTTACCAGCCTCTGAGTTATTTGGAGAAGGTACTGGGTGCCAGGTAACTCACACATGCTAAGAAAGTGCTTCACTACTGAACTATGTCCTTAGCCCTTTTTATTTTTTTAACATATTTTGAAACACAGACCTACTAAATTGCCAAGGCTGGCCTTGAACTTGTGATCTTCCTACTTTACCCTTCTAGGTAACTGGGATTATAGGTGTGTCCCACTATGCCTGGCTTCCAATTCTGATCTATTAAAAATGACTTCAATAACTTTTTTTTCTTTTTGTGTACAGGGAATCAAACTTAGGACCTCATGCTTGCCATGCAGGTGCTATGCTGCTGAGCTATCTCCCTGGCCCTGTCTTTTACAAATAAAGCTGCTGCAATCATTTGTTCAAAGATTTTTTTTTCCTTTTGGGATTGAGGATTGAACTCAGGTCCTTGTGCTTGTCAGGCAAGCACTTATTCTACTGAGCTATCTCCCCAGCCCGTATTCAGAGATTTTTGTACAGACATACATTTTCATTTCTCTAGGGTAAACACCAAAGTAGTATGACTATGACTATTGGTTTCTGTTTCAGAGTAAACTGAACCAGTTTATCAGGTCATAATCTCATGATATTTTTTTATTTATTTAGTTAGTTAGTCAGTTAGTTAGTATGGGATCTCACTATGCAGCTTAGACTCGTAGTGAGCCTCTTGTCTCAGCCTGCCCAGAATTAGGCTTACAGGTACATGGCATCATGTCCAGTTTTGGTGGCTGGCAAGGTGGGCATGGCATGTGGTACCAGGGATCGAACCTGGATCCTTGTGCTTTCCAGGCAGGCACTTAGACCACTGAACTATCTCCCTAGGGCTACATAGTAAAGCTTTTTAGGAATGACAAAATGAAGGACTTTTGGATAAAGTGATAATCCTAGATTGTCCAAGTGGGCTCTAAATGTCATTGCAAGTACCCTTCTAATTGAAAGGAGGAGCCAGACAGACAGAGAGACTGTGATCAGAGGTCACAGATTGAGACGAATATTTCAGCTCCAAGCCATGGAAACCGTGGTCCCTAGAAACTGGAAGAGGCTGGGGACAGAGGCCTCTGGAGCCTGTGCTATCACCTGGGAACCTACTTTTGAACATTCAGTTTCTAGATCTAAGAAAAAACAAGCTATAGTTTTCAGGCCTCCACGTTTGTGACAATGCATGTCACAGTACTCCAAAAAAACTGATATGTGTAATGAAACTATATTTACTGTTAAACAAAAAACCCTCCTGTGCTCTGAGGTGGAGGTGGCTGCACCCTTCTCTGTGGCCCCTGGGCGTGTGTCTGGGACCCAGGTGCTCGGTGCCTGCTCTTCAGGATTCCAAGAGAAGTTCAGTCTGTCACCACAATACTGATGTGTGCTTCCTTCATAGCTAGTGAACTTGTGCATGTTTTCTTGCATATTTGCTATTTCTTACCATTTCCTTGGAGGCATCTGTTCAGGTTTTCTGTTCAATTCCTAAAGGGAGTGTTTGTCTTCTAATGTTAAATTAAGAATGTGTTTTCATATTCTGGACACAAGACCCTTGATCAGACCCAAGACGTTCTCCATTCTGGGACTCACTTTTTTAGCCTTGTTTGCTTTTTATTTTCCCTTTTTTGTTGTTGTTGTTGTTGTGCTTGGGATTGAACTCAGGGCCTCACTCATGCTAAGAACATGCTCTACTACTGAGTTACTCCTTCAACCCACTTTTCATAGTCTTTCTCTGCACAAAAATTTTAGCTTTGTTTTTGTTTTGAGGCAGAGCTTCATTACCATAGTTCAGGCTGGCCTTGAGCTCACTTATGTAACCCAGGCTAGCCTTGAACTCAAGGTGCTCCTCCTGCCTCAGCCTCCTGAGTGCTGGGATTACAGACATGTTCCAGGTACCCAGCTCATGCCTGTAATCATGCCTGTAGGTCTTCTGTTCAATTTCTAAAGGCAGTGTTTGTCTTCTAATGTCAAATTTAGAATGATTTTTGCATATTCTTGATGTAAGACCTTGAGTGGATATGTGAATGCATTCCCCACTTATGGGGCTTATAACCAGCACATGGCTTACTTTTTAACCTATGACTGCATAGTTGTTCAAACAGTATTTACTGAAAAGAACTCTTCTTACTCAGTTGAACTGCTTTCAAGTCTTTGTCAAAAATCTACAGACCTAGGGTGTTGAAGCATTTCTAGACTCTATTTTCATCCATGCCTGTCTCTCCTCTAATATTATCCTGTCCTGTTTAATACTGGTCGTGGTTACTACATTGTAAGTCTGAAAACTGGGGAGTGTGATTTCCTCTTTGTTTTTTTTTTTTGGTTATTCTACTTCCTTTGTCTTTCCATAATTTTTTTAGAATTAGTTTAGCTATTTAAAAATCTGTGTTTTTTTTTAACTTTATTTATTTATATTATGGCCAGCTGAGCCTGCTCAGGGGGTGGGGCTGGAGCAGCATGTGATGGTCAGGGGGGAATCTGTATTTTAAAGGTTCTTGGGTCACATTGTTATTTCTTATTAAAAGAAAAAAATATATAAAAACAAAGGTACTTGAGATTGAATCTAGAGTACCTGAAATTGAACCACTCATCAGGAACCCAGCCTTTTTTTTTTTTTTGAGAAAGGGTCTTATTATGTTAATCTGGCTTTGAACTTGTGATCCTCCTGCCTCAGCATCCCAAGTAGTTGGGGTTCCTGATGTGTGCCACCATGCCTGACCTACAATCCACTGCAATTTTTATACTTGCATATTGAGTCTTTGATTTATTTTTATTTTTATTTTATTTATTTATTTATTTATTTTTTGCTTTTTGAGACAGGGTCTCACTATGCAGTTCAGGCTGGCCTTGAGCTCACTTTTGTAGCCCAGGCTGGTCTCGAACTCACATTGATCCTCCCGCCTCAGCCTCCCAAGTGCTGGGATTACAGGCGTGCACCACCACGCCCGGCAAGTCTTTGATTTATGAAAACAATGATGTTCCATTTATTTAGATCTCTAATTTCCTTCATCAACATTTTGTAATTTTTATTATACAGATTCTATATATGTTTTGTTAGATTTATATATATTTCCCTTGAGGGGAATAACTGTAAATGATGTGTCTTTTAAATTTTGTTTCCCAATTTTTATTGCTAGTATACATAAATATAGGAGCTGGGAATATAGCTTAGCGACTCAAGTGCCTGCCTGGCAAGCACAAGATCCTGCGTTCAATCCCCAGTACCGCCAACAACAACAAAAAAAGATGAATCATTTATATATAAATATAATTGATGGCTGATTTTGATCTTACATATTATAACCTTGCTAAATACATTAATCCTAAAACATTATTTTGTACACGTGTTTGTTTTGTTGGTCTTTTTGAGACAGGGTTTCACTATACAGTTCAGGCTGGCCTTGAACTCACTATGTTCCTAGGCTAGCCTTGAACCTGCATCAATTCTCCTGCTCACCCTCCCTGGTTCTGCGATGATGGGTATGTACCTACCACCACACTTGACTGGTATGTGTATCTCCTTGTTTTAGTATCAGAAATCAAACTCAGGACCTTGCGCTTGCCAGGGGTGTGCTTGTGCCACTGAGCTACATCCCCAACCCTGTATGTGTGTTTTGTAGATTCCATGGGATCTTTTGTTATGTAAACTTGAATTTTAAGGTTTTCAAATTGGACTGACTTCAACCTTTTATTTAATACCAGGATCCTCTTAGCTGAATCCTTTTAAGCAGTGAAATCATAAACAAAAAATCACAACAATGTATCTTGTATGCCAACTAGAAACAACCTCACATTGGTTGCCACTCTGTCCTGTCCTTGGGAGAGTGTCAAGCATTGCTTTCAAAGATACAAATACTTTTTGGTGAGTAGGCAACTTTGCAAATAAGGGATCAGAATAATGATGCATTGTGAGTGTATGAAGATATTTATAATTATGTAGCTCTTTACAACCCATTAGTTGTTTTTTAAATTTAATGTGTGTATGTGTTATGTTCTTTGTGTCTGAGGTAGGCAAGTTTGCCACTCTGTTCATTATGCTCAGGGTTTTACCCCTGTTCCATTGCTGCCCGCTTCCAGAAATTCCCACTCTTCCTGCTTCCCAGCACTCAGCAGCACTGAGTTGAGCTGATCCCTACAGACGGATCCCTGCAGGCAGTCAGCAGGTCTGGGAAAGTTTCTTACACTGTCAACTTGTTGCATTTTTTTGCGGGGGGGTGGGGAGGGGAGTTGTGGTACCAGGGATTAAACTTGGGACCTTGCCAGGTAGATGCTTATGCCACTGAGTTATATCCCTGGCCTGCTTGTTGCATTTTCATTGTTAAATCAGAAAAGCAATCTTTTATAAATGATGTCATTCAGCCCTGTGCATTCTCCGAGACTCAGCCCTGCCCACTCTGCCCACCTGCCTTCTTCCTCCTCCCAGGGTCCGCCGTTCAGGCTGCCTCTGCTTAGCTTCTGTTCCTCCCCGATCCTTAGGGCCACCTTCCTTGCAGTGGCCTGCATGAAACCCAGACATGCCTACACACTGTTCCCTTTATCTGCCTGGCCAGGGGATATCTTTTCTCCTCTATTTTGCCTACTCAGCTTCTTCATTATGTTAACAGTTATCATAGATGCATTTGATGTGGAAATATTTTGTTCTTAATTATATACTTGCAAAGACTCTATGGTGGGCAGAAGGAATGTAATTAGAAACAGTAAGGCTGGATTTTACCTCACCATGTGTTAGCTATGGCACTTTTGAGAAGTCATCCAGTCCTTCTCAAACTGAAAAATGGATAATATTTATTGTTGTTGGAACTCAGAATAGAATGCAAGGCCTTTTTAGTCAGCTACATTCCCAACCTTTTAAACAGCTTCACAAAGATTTTTTTGCCAACAGGAATGTGTATGTTTCACAGTTTCTTGCAGAAGGTTCTAACAATGCATACAAAAATAAAAAAAGGGGGCCTGGCGGGATGGCTCAGTGGTCTAAAGCACCTGCTTAGGAAGGCTTGGGCGGCTGCAGGGACCGCAGTTCGATACCCAGCACCACATGCTGCACTAGCCCTGCCCTCAGGGCAGGCTGAGCCGGCTGTGGAAATAAACAAACAAACAAACAAAAATTCTGAAACAAGAAAAAAAATAAAATTAAAAAAAATTTTAAAAAAGTCGGGCGTGGTGGCTCACGCCTGTAATCCCAGCACTTGGGAGGCTGAGGCAGGAGGATCAGTGTGAGTTCGAGACCAGCCTGGACTACAAAAGCGAGTTCAAGGCCAGCCTGAACTGCATAGTGAGACCCTGTCTCAAAAAGACAAATAAATAAATAAATAAATAAATAAATAAAATTTAAAAAAGTTGTGTGATTGCCTGCAATCCCAGCCTTTGAGATGCTAAGGCAGGAGGATCACTGTGAGTTTGGGGTTAGAGTGGGCTATACAGCAGAACCCTGTCTCAAAAGAAAGACTGATGAAAAAGTAACTTCTTTTCCCCGAGAAGCTGGCAATAGCTTTTGCTGGTGAAAGAATGGTTAGTCAGAACAAGAGATAGTAAAAAAAAATTCCTAATTTTAGTTTCTAAATAAATTGTGAGTGTGGCAAGCAGCAAGTTTTTCTTTCTGCTTTGTTTGAAATAATACTATAATCAGTTTACATTTCCTAAGGCTAGAATTAAACATTATCTTAGAAAATCTCCCCCATGAATTAGTCTTTGCATAATGGTGCATCCCCATCTGCGTTAAATGACTGATAAACACTGAGCCTAGGAAGATTTGGGATAGAAATGTTCAGATCATGAGGCTCCGGAGAAATGTCCTGCTGCTGTTTAATGGTCCAGGAACTCATGAGGCAAAGGATCTGAACATCATCATGTCTAATCACCTCCTCTCTGTAAAGACCTGCAGAAAGCAAGAAATGAGCATGGCTTCTTTCTTACCTGTGGTCTGTAAGCCTAAACCTGGGTCCAACTTTGGGTGGGGCTTTGAGCTGATGAACAGGTAGCAAAGGATGCAGGGCGTGACAATGAAGGCCAGGAGGGCCACTGCTGCGATGGACAGACCCACCAGAGCACCGACGCTATGAAGAGAAAAAAAGCACAGGATGCTGAGCGCCAGGGGCTCTGGGAGGCAGCATGCTGGAGAAGTGCGATGGGTGTTGGGGGGATCAGCTCCGACTTCTCTTCTGTCCACATCTGCCTTACTCAGCTTCCTGTGTCAAGCATGGGAAGAAGCAACCACTCTACCTGGTACTTGCCACAGGCACAACATGATGTGGCTCCATGTCACTGGTGCTCTAGTGTGTGTTCCTTCCCTGCCTGCTTTTGTCCACCTGCTCCCACCTACCCCAGGAAGCTGAAAGTAGCCTGAAAGGCCCTTTGCTCTCCAAATCAAAACACACAGTAGGGCTTTGTTAAAAAACAGATGTCTGGGCCTAGGAGATAGCTCAGTAAACTAAGCACCTCCTTAGGCAAGCTCAGGGACCGGGGCTCAATCCCTGGCACCACATGCCATGTTGCCCCACCCTGCAGCACACCGAGCCTGCTACCCCAATGGAATGTGGTGGCTCATACCTGTAATCCCAGTGCTGAGGAGGCTGAAAACAGGAGGAGCACTGAGTCTGAGTTGCGTAGTGAGACCCTGTACCAAGTACATTACAAAACCATCCTCGTTGCCTCAAGGTAATGTTTGATATAGCCTCCAGGGTCCTTTTGACCATGCTAGTACAACTCCACATGTGAAATATCTGCCCTCCAATCTCACTGCCTCCGTCAAACTTAGGCCTTGATCACTTGGTATGAAAGAAGAACATTTTTTCTTCCATGCCATTCAACACAACATTACTGACACCAGATATGTAGATTTCCCCACACCTACACCAAAGAATTCTCCAGTACCAGTTATATATTCTGTCATTTAACTCAATTCTGACACTGTCTACCTAGAGATAGTATACAATCAAGCGGATTGAGGACTCAGTACCATGAAACTGCCTCCCCTACTTTAGGTGCCAATCACTAGTCAAAGGTTGTCACCTACACTTATGACCCAACAGTTATTAATTAGTGTGCCCAGAATCCCTTCCTCATGGCTTAATTTGTTAGGATGGCTGACAGCACACAGAGAAACACCCCCATGTATAGGGATGTTACAAAGGATATTACAAAGGACATAGATGGATGGTAGATGCCAAGCAATGCTCAGAGCAAAGTTGCCTCTCCAAAGGTGCCACCCTTCAGCAACACCCAGCCTCTCCCATGTTGGTCTTCTTGTTCCTACACAGGCTTCCTCCCATGGGCCTGGCTATTCCATCCCTACCTTTTCTGGAGTACCTCAGCCCTTGGATTCTCTTCCTTGGCTTCAGTCAGGGATGGGCTAGAAGCCACGATTGGCTCCTCCAGAGGCACTCCAGGAAGTTACTTCTTAGAATATAAAATACTCCTATCACTTTTTGGGGATTCTGTGTCAGGAGCTAGAGATCAAAGACCAGAAGACTTGAGGGCAAAAGACTATCCTAGCAGCCTTACCTACAAGGTTTTAGGAGCTCTATGTCAGAAACTGGGGGCAAAGAGGAAGCCCCCATTTAGTGCCATAATATCATACCTTTGTTTCTAGAAAACTGCCTCCTGGCTCATTAGGGGATCACCATCCTTCTTGTTTCACATGACATTCTCCACTGTCTCCCCCTCAGGAGATTTTGCCTGTCCGTGCAGCCCCTCGTCAAATATCTCCCCCTTCATTCTCTCCTTAGTCATCTTCCTGCTGCTCTCTCCTCCATTCCTGATGCTGGTTGGACCCACACAGAGTGCTTCCCTTTTGGGCAGGCAGTCTGGTGTGTTAGGCAAAGAGCAAAGGCTTTGGAAAAAAACCCATGTGGGCTAAACCCAGCCTAAGTAATGACTTAATGAGATCTTAGGGAACTTATTTGGCCTTTGAAACTTCAGCTTTTGTGCCTGAAAAATGAGAACAATCAAAACACAGCACTTCACAAGAGGATGAATGACACTGAGATATTTTGGCACAGAGTAGGTGCTCAACATATTCCCCATGTGTCCCCTGAAGGCAGAGTCAAACCATATTTAATCAACTTTGTTTTCTCCCTTGGGCTGGGCATATGGTAGGGGCTGGTAAACACTGTTGAGTAGCTACTATATGTAAGGCACTGGTAGGATACTCTCCAGCAGGGAAGATTTTTGGAGTGGACCTAGGGTGTGCAGGCTGGGATCAGGGATGTGATTCTAAGATTAATTAATGGTGAGATTAAGGCTGCATACATATGAGTGGTACCTGCCCTAAGGGTGGGTCACTTGAATAGGATATAAAGGACAGGGTCGCTTGCCACCTTATGCTTGCTGCTTTGCTGCCTTCTGCTTTCAGCCAGCCATGGACTGTTCCTCCTCTGTGATGTCCCACTGTCATACCACCCTGCATTGAAGTCAGCTGACAATGGTCTGAAACCTCTACTCACTGTGAGCTAAATAAACCCTTCTTCCTTTAACTTTGGGTGTTGGATATTTTGTCTCAGCCACGGGAAAGGTACTAAGACAGAAGAGACTTTATTTATTCCTACCTACCCTTCCTCAGTTCTCTATGTTTCTTCCTCGCTGACTCCAGCCTCAGACTCCTATCCTTGCCATTTCTGCAGGATCTCATCCCAGTGAGCTGATAGTTAATTTCTACTGAGACATCGTAGAACTACCTGAGAGCTAGATGTGTTGGCATACACCAAAGCCCCAACCACTTGGAAGGCTGAGGTAAGAAGGTTGCTTGGGCCCAGGAGTTCAGAGTCAGCCTGGGCATCTTCCATCTGCTGAGTTTTGAAGAGTCTACTTTTCCATCACTAAAGAAATTACTGGATATCCTTGCAGTGAAATAATAGAGCACCATTAAAATATGTTTTCAAATAATATTTAAGGGACCAATGAGATAGCTCAGCAGTCTAAAGCACCTGCTTAGGCAAGCTTAGGCAACTGCAGGGACCATAGTTTGATCCCCAGCACCACATGTTGCACCAGCCCCACCCATATGGCTGAGCTGGCCATAACATAAATAAATAAAGTTTAAAAAATAAAAAATAATAATTCAAATAATATTTAAGAACACAGAATAATTCTTGTGAGGTCATGTTAAGTAACAATGGCAAGTCTCACTAGTAAATATATAGCACAGCCTCAGTTTAACTACCTAAACATAAATATGTGCATGTCTATATCTATGAAAGTTTAGGGCCCCGCAGGATGGCTCAGTGGTCTAAAGCGCCTGCTTAGGAAAGCTTAGATGGCTGCAGGGACCATGGTTTGATCCCTGGCAGCACATGCTGCGCCAGCCCTGCCCTCAGGGCAGGCTGAGCTGGCCATAAAAATAAATAAATAAACAAACAAAATTCTGAAACAAGAAAAAAATTTAAAAAATTAAAAATTCTTTAAAAAAAAAGTTTAGAAGATGTTTTGCCCACCATTCCTTGAGTCTGATCATTGTGGAGAATTCCAGTCAGTTTCAACTGTCTACCCTGTATCCCTGCCTGAGAGCTTTCCTGGACCCAGGACAGCCTCTGCCTGCACACCACACAGGTCAGGGTGCAGGGTAATTCATTCATCTCCCCTCCACCAGCCCACAAACAATGACTGACACAAGACAATGCATTAATACCCAACTTCTTGGCCCTCCCATGCGATAACTCTGAGGTGTGCACCTCATAGGCTGGCAGAATTTAAATTCTGGTTACTTGGTGTGAACTGTTTGCTAACACACCCAGTACTGGCTTCTTCCCTTCCCTGTCTCTCTTTCCTACCCTCTACTACAGATTTCTGGGACCATTTTCCATATAAATGATTTGCCATCAAATCATTCTTGTCTTTTAGTCTTCTGGGAAACACAAACTAGGACACTGGATTTTCCATGGTTTCCTTCCATGCAAGTTAATTAACCATTATGATTCTCATCTGAGACATACTTATTGTTCATAGGGCTGGTAGAACTATGCTCAGATGGGGCGACACCTTTTATGAGGGACACCATGGGCACCTAAAGCATGCTTTCTTTCTCTAAAAAGCATCCTTTGCGGAATGGGTGAAAGAACCGGGATGTGTCCTCATGGGAGGCTAGTCAGGCAGCAGGTATTACCTGTGAAAGGCATTGTTCCTGCTCATCTGGAAGTGGCCTCGAAGGATAGAACTGGGAACAGCATTCGAGGTTCCAGTGGGAGAAACCTGTTGAGTGTTGTTTGGTGCTGGGGATGGAGGGCACAGCCTTGTGCATGCTAAGCACTTTCTCTGCCATTAAGCTGTCCTTCCACACCCGGAAAAATCTGTTTTTAGTGTAAGATGAACTCACATTAAAAGTGCTGTCCCTGTGGAGGTGCCTCCTCCAGAGTTGCACACTCCCTGTCTCAGGAGAGATTCACAGGACACCTGGCTGTGGATGCCTCTTGATAAAGCTGGAGCCTTGCCTGCATGGAAATTGGATTAGAGAGTTTCTAGCCTTGCAAGAATTCACTGTTCTGGGCTGGTGAGATGGCTCAGTGGCCTAAAGTGCCTGCTTAGGAAAGCTGAAGCAACCATAGGGACTGTGGTTCAATCCGTAGCACCACATGCTACGCCAGCCCTACCCCCAGGGCCAAGCCCGCCATAAAAAATAAATAAATAATTTTTTTAAAAAAAGAATTCACTATTATTATTATTATTATTATTATTATTATTATTATTATTATTGCTGGCTCAGCTTGTCCTAGCAGTGGGACTGGCGTAGCATGTGGTGTTGGGGATCAAATTGCAGTCCCTGCGGTTGCGTAGGCTTTTCTAAGCAGGTGCTTTAGACCACTGAGCCATCTCACTGGCCCAAGAATTCACTATTCTGATGATGATAATTTTTTAAAAACTCCACTGTGAGCCCTAAGAAAGTAATGGAAGGTCCACCTAACAAGTAAGCACTTTGGAATCACCAGATAGTTCTGAGTTTAAATCTTGGTTTTGCCACCTGTAAGCTGAGAGATCACTTCCTCCTTCTGATTGTCCTTTGCCAAACTTCTTCCCTCACCAGTTTAGTGTAAGGATGAAAAGATCTGGTATATGTGGGACCTGGCCACCAACTTGGCCTCCAGCAAATGATCCTTCTGCCTCACATCTTGGTAAAAATGCAAGACTAGCCACAGAGTGGCAAGCGGACCAGATGGAATGATAGTGATTAGCTGCTTCTCCACAGGCCGTCCTCACTTTCCAGTGTGCTTCTCTGTTACAGACAGAATTTCTCCTCAGCACTCTCTCCCCAAGGAAAACAGTGCTTACCTGATGATGTTTATGTCTGTAAGGATCAGCTTATGTGAAAAAGGTCAAGTACAGCAAAACAAGGCCCCAGCCCTGCAGTGGCAGGGCTCTGTCAAGAGCATGCTGGAAAGGCTATTTCAGGGTTCAGAGCACAGTGATCACCTAGATGTCCTAAGGACCCTCAGTTCCCCTTCTCTGTCCATAAGGAGTGATCATATGTAATGCTTATGAGTCATGTTCTGTTCAAGCCCAGTAAGAACTGCCCTACAAACTAGAACATTTTAACTGCCTTTGGGGTCACAGTGACATAGGATATAACCTCAGAGAACATCCCATCTACAAATGTATTATCTGAGCTACTTGAGCACTCCACAGAGATAGAGTTTCCTGGGCAACGGAAGAGACTAAAGAGGTGTATGAAGAACGGAGTAAGGAAGAGGGGAAAGGCTCTGGCTGAGTGCTGAAGGGATACCTCAGTTCTATGTCCCCTACAGCTCTCCCATTGCTGACAAGACAGTCCAGGATCAGTGAGTGCTTTTCAAGCAATCTGAGGAGGTCAGGTCATAAGAAGGGTCAGACTAGGTTCCAGTTATGGAACTGGACAGCCCAGGGCTGGAGGCCAGACAAGCCCATGTATTTACCTCAGTTCTGCCACTTACCATTGAAACACTCCCAGACATAACTTCACCTCCCTCAGCTCTTCCCAGATTCAAAATAGAAAGAAGAGGCACCAGGGTTGTGTGAAAGCACAGAGCCCTTCAACAACCCTAGGTAATGTACAGAGTCAGGTACTGTTCTTTATTGGGTCTGCTATAATATTGCTAGAAGATATTAGACAATTCACTTTCACACTCTGAGCTTACCTTCCCACCTAAGAACCAAGGAAAAGGAACTTTTTAAAAAATGTATTTTAGTACAATGTATTAGAGGGTCTGACTCATAGTGATCCTCCTGTTTTCAGCCTCCCAAACACTACTTGGGCACTCCATAAGGATAGGGTTTTACAGGCAACACAAGGGACTAAGGAGGTATGTGGAGAAAAGAGTAAGCAGGCACACACCACCCCATCCAGTCTTAGTCACTATCTCAGTGTGCACTCAGAATGCCAAGATCAGACCCCAGTCGCTGTGCCTGCCTCAGCAGGTGCTTTTAGTCCATTGAGCTATCTGGCTGGCCCAGGAGCTCTTGTCTACTGAGGTCCAGTTCATTTCACGTGCATTATTTTACTTCCTCCTTGCAACAATTCCACAAGAAAGGTATTGTTATCACTGTCTGGAAGAAATGAAGAGGCCAGGATATGAAATGAATGTGCAATCCATACAGATATTCAGACAGTGCCAGAGTTTGAGCCAGGTTCTGATCATTCCCAAAGTTCTGTACTATATCTACAGTCAATGCTCAGCTCCTAGCTCAGCACTAAATACACATGGGACTTTCAACAGATACTCTACTGTTTTATTTAAGGCAAAGATTCTCTTTCAATGGATTGACTAGGAGTGCCTCTGGAGCAGAGAATAATTGACTTTTGTGTCTCCAGTGTCTTGTAAAGTGCTCAGCACAAAGCAAAGGTTACAATAAGTGAACAAATGAATAATACATTAATTATTCCTTAGGCTTTAGACATTGGCCTACTATGCAGGCTCCAAAACCTAGCCATTTGAACACCTTACAGAATTACAGATTGAGGACTCCAGAAAAGCAATGACAAGCCAGGCATGGTGGCGCACGCTTGTGATCTCAGCACTTGGGAGGCTGAGGCAGGAGAATCGTTGCGAGTTCAAGACCAGCCTGGGCTACAAAAATGGGTTCAATGCCAGCCTGAACTGCACAGCAAGACCCTGTCTCCAAAAGACAAAAAAAAAAAAAAAAAAAAAAAAGAAAAGAAAAGAAAAGCAATGACATTTGCAATTGTCATTGGCATAGATAGTTGGATCCTTGCCACTGTCTTAGTTGTAAGTCAGGGCAAGATGGATCATCCTCCCCGTTTAACAGTTGAAAAGGTGAAGGCTCAAGAAGACTTCAGGGTCAGACAGTGCTGTTCTTTTCCACCCAAAGAGCATGGAGCCTCTGCTCATCTACCTCCAGGGATGCAAAAATCTGTGATCTACTGAGATGGCTCACCGTGATGCTTGGTTTCCATCTCTGGTCTCATTCTTTGCATGAGGACTTTGCAGACCAAGACAGATTAAACATTGCCTGCTAAACCCCACACTCAGGTCCCAAGAATGGCAGAATTGGCCTAACTAATCCCTTGAACATCTGAGAAACTGGTGTGCTATGGGAGGGGACCCAAAACATACCTCTAATAACAAGATCAAAGCTGACTTCTGCTGTGGTGTTATGTCACTCTGACATGCAGGGAACTGCAGGCAGCTTGACCCCCATCATCTGCCTTCATTTGAGGATGAGCTACATCCCCAAAGTGCCCCAAAAGGGTTGGCTAGGTATAGGCAAGACTGGGTAAAGAGAAGGACTGGGTAAAGGCAGGGCTGAGGCCACGTTAAAGTGTAGCATGGGATGAGGAATAAGGTCTAGAACATACCTGGATCAGGCAGGCAGAAGGAGAGGAGGCTGTGGCTGATGACAGAATAAGGTCTGGAATGAAGATTGGGGCATAGGTAGGTAAAGCCAGGGAAGCAGCTGTGTCGATGTCAGCCCAGAGAAGCCAGGTGGCCCTTGGCTGGGACAAGGGTGCAGTCTGGGATTTCTGTGGCTGTTTGGAGGTGTGCTTCTGCTGTGAGGCTAAAGGCTGCTGTGTGATTTCGGTGTTGGGTTGAGGATGGTGATAGAATAAAGCCTGGAGAGTGGGGACAGAGTAATGGATTTGGGGGTAGAGTTAAAGTTCAAACTTGGTTCTAAACAATGTCAGGATGAGCCCAGTGTGGTGCCGAATGCCTGTAATCCCAGCACTTGGGAGGCAGAGACAGAAGGACTGCTTCAAGTCTGAGTCCAGCCCGGGCTATATTAGTTCAGGGGCAGCCTCAACTATACAGCAAGATCCTGTCTCAAAAAATCACACACACACACACACACACACACACACACACACACACACACACACACACAGATGCAGGAAGGCACATGAGATGGGTTTTGGGCTGGGAAATCAGCCTGGTGACTGGATGATAGTATTCTGGGCCTGGAGGCAAGGAAGGGTGGGATGGGATTCGCCGAGGTCGGCCGAAAGGAAGTTCAGCCAAGAGCTGGGGAGGGGGGTGCAGCGAGAGAACAGGGCTGCAGTGGCGTTTGGGTGGGGTTAGGGCCAGCATCAGTACCTGAGCCACCACATGTAGTTGTGCTCGTATGGGAAGAAGCTGTGCGGATCGTCGCAGCAGTACTTGTGGTCGCGAAAGCCGCAGCAGAAAACGGCGGCCGCCTCGCCCCCCGGGCGCGGGCAGCTGAAGCCTCGCACCTCCTCCTGCTCCGCGCTCACGTAGCTGGAGCAGTCGCCGCTCATCGCGCCTCGGGCCACGCACCGCGGGGATGGGGACGGGGACGGGGACGGGGACGGGGACGGGGACGGGGATGGGGATGGGGATGGGGATGCGGACAGGACGACGAAACTACAGAGCGCGGGGGAGACAGAAAGAGAAGCAGTGAGGCGGAGACGCGACGGATGGGACCCGAGTCTGAGATCAGCGCGTGGTCACAGGTGCGGGAGGTACAGGGGAAGGGGAGTCCAGGAGAGGGGCGGGGGAGGGGAGGAGAGGGGAGAGGATGGGAGGGGCGCTCGCGGAGCCAGGGCCTCTAGCGCTCACCACCTTCCTTCCCCGAGGTGCGCGGGGCCGGAGGAGCAGAGCGGGGATTCGAAGTAATGGGCATGAGTTTCTCACCTGCCTGGGGCACCTGCCTGGTTGTTAGCACTGAGCTCCAGAAACAGACAAGCAACAGGCCGGTGACCACACAGTAAAGTCGATTGGGGACAATTAAGAGATACTAGTTAACTTAACGATCACAACCTAGAGGGTTGGAGATGTTCCAACCTTTTTCCTGAGAGTAGCAATCACGACAAGCCATTTATTTCCCAGTGGGCTATGAATTCAAGACTGACTCAAGATCCCTAGTTGTTGGACTGGGCATGGTGGCGCGTCCCTGTAATCCCAGCTCTTGGGAGGCTGAAAACAGGAGGATCACTTCAAGTCCAATCTGTGTAGTGAGACACTGTAAACCCTGTACTAAATACATTAAAGCCTATAATCCCAGCACTTGGCAGGCTGAGGCAGGAGGATCAATGTGAGTTTAAGACCAGCCTGGGCTACAAAAGTGAGCTCAAAGGCAGCCTGAACTGCATAACAAGACACTGTCTCTAAAAGACTACATACATACATACATACATATATGCATGCATACTTTTTTTTAATCACTAGTTGCGACTCTCAGAACTTTCTTGAACTTTTTTTTTTTTTTTTTTTTTTTTTTGAGGCAGTGTCTCAGCTATGCAATTCAGGTTAGGCTTGAACTCATGCTGTAGCCCAGGCTGGCCTGAGCTCAGGGCAAGCCTCCTGCTTCAGAGTGCTGGGATTACAGGCATGCACCACCACTTCTCATTGTCCGCGACCTTTCAAAATGTCATTTTCAGGCTTCCTTGAGCCCTCTTCCTTCTCACGCTGCCTCCTGCTTGGAAAATGTCTACACTGCCCCTGCCACTAGCCAAGGACAAGGGGCAAGCATAGACTAGATCGTCCCAGATGGTAATCCCTCTCTCGTTTTCAAGCAGAACTGGGGAAACTCTCCACCTTTAGAAATTACTTCAGATAGAGAGCAGTGCTCTCACTAGGATTGGAGAATCAGGTCAAGAACAAATGTATTCGGGAGCTGTAGCTCCCCTGTAGATGCTGAGAAGATAGATGATCCTTGAGGGTTTTGTGCAGCTCCCACAGGGCCTTTGCTCTATATGTTTCCCAGCAGGGGACAGAGCAGGAAAGACTTAATATGATATCTGAAGATCTCTACTACCCACCTCTTACTCTCATCCCCAACTTTGGGAGTGGGGGAGATGGATCCTGGAGATCAGCGGACCTGGGCTCAAGTCCTGCTTTACTCCCTGACATTTCTCTCTACATTTCCAGTTCCTTAGCTTCATGCAGGCCAGCACCACAGATGCAGAAGTATGTCATGCCCCTGATCTGAGACCTAGTGTCCCTGAAAGGCCCCAGATCTGGATGTGTCTCTGAGAAACAGTTTATGGAGGAATTATACAGAACAGACCATCTCAGGCAGGACAGCAGAGCAAAAGGGGAAATGCAGGGACTGTGAAGAGGGTGGGCAGGGAAGGGGTTTTGAAGGGATGGTGTCCTCAAAGGTCACTGTAGAGTCCAATATGAGAACTAACTGGAGGGCCTTGTTATGGTCCCCAGAAAATCCTTGCCTGAATTGTAGACATCTGCAGACACTGCCAACAGACTGCTCTAAGAGCGGTATACTCTGAGCTCTGTTTATCAGAAAGAGCTTTCGGGCTAGGAATCCTTTAGGGAGGAGGGAGATTGCACTGTGCTGAATGAAGAAGAAAATGCTCAGCTTGGCTTTTAGCAAAACTGGGAAAACTGACAATTTCCAAAATCCTTTTCTGGCTGAAAATTAATTTGCTGTTCTCAACAACCCAGAAGAGTCACTATGTGAGAATAAGCACAATGTCGCATAACACTCATTGGCCTAGGTAGGAGGTATATCTGTGTAGTTAATCACCTTTGGAATCCTTTTTCTTTTTTAGTACTAGTGGTCAAAGCCATGTACCACTGAGCTCCCCACCACCTTTTTTTTTTTTTTTCTTTTGGAGACAGACCTTAACAAGTTATCCAGCCTATCTTCAAATCTGTAGTCTTTCTGCCTAAGCCTCATCAATAGCTGCGAACATAGCATTTGTCAGCATCTTAGCTAAAATCAAGGTATCAGAAAGTCTAACACCAGAAGAGGAAGAATGTACTTGAGGTAAGGGTGGGCAGGGAAAATTCACACTTGTGGAGCACACACTGTGAACTAGAAATTGTGTGTTGCACTTTTCATTGCTTCCTTTAATCTTCAAACAACCCCATGTAGTCACACTCTATCCATTAAGAAAAAAGTTTAAAATATTCAAATTAGAGGACTGGGAGAGTGGTAGATTTCTTGCAAGTCTGAGGCCTTGGGTTCCATCCCCAGCACTCCAAAATTTAGAAAATACGGATAGACCAAAATAAAAAATAAAAATTACCCATTATCTCACCAGACAAAGATATCTATTAATAACGGGTAAGGCCCTGGGTTCTATCCCCAGCACCACAGAGAAGAATAATGTCATTAAAAGTCTTGGTATGGAGTCTTACACACACATACACACTTATTCACCCTTTATGGATAGGAAAAGGAGATGTAGAGGGGTTAAATAATTTGCCCAATATTAGACCATAATCCGTTCTAGTCACTTTTTTGGGTGATCTTAGGCAGTTAATTTTCCTTCTACATTAGAACAGAGATCTCTATAAATGGAAGAGGATGAATCCTGGTGCCAGCCAAAGCCCCTTCTACACAGCACCTCACATACCCTCCCTTTGAGCTTGGCTTCTTGATGTGTGTAAGGAGCTGCATTACCCCCAGGGAAGGTCCAGAAAGCAAAGCTCCTGCAGGTGGCTGTAGTGAGATGAGTTCAGTGAAGGGAGATGGCAGCCTTCAGCCAACCCCACAGCTCTACTCAGTGTCACCAGTGATCCATAGCCCAGGAAGGATGGGAGCCCATCCTGGCTGGTGGATGGCCCACAGCTGGTCCCTGGGCTCTAGGCTGGAAGCCAACCAGTCCTCTGTACTTCCTCCCTTGCCCCAGCCATGCCTGCCCAATGGCACCAATGTGTACCATCCTGTAGTTCCCGTGGCTGAAGAAGCAGAGGAAGGGCACACATGTGTATCAGGTTTCTTGGAGTGTCAACTTGGGAAGGATCCATTACATTTGGTGGGTCCAGACTTATTCTAGCTGGGCTTGTCTCTCTCCAACATAAAAAGAAGAGGAGTCAGAGAAGACTAGTGCAAAGCAAAAGACTAGTGGAGGTGTTACAAGAAGAAGTACAAAGCCACTCAGGAGGAGTGGGAGTTCCCAGAGCCAGGACACTGCTGAATCTGGGTCCATGCTCCTATTTAACAGGCTGGGGGCTCCATCTCTACTGCCTGAGAACTGACTTCTGACTGACTGGATTTAGAGCTTGTTGCTAGGAATTTGGTCTTCTGGGCTAATGGGGGAATTTGAGTAGGCATGGCAACCTGCACTATGAGGGACAGTGTTGCCTGCACAGAGGCAGGTTCTGTGTCGGAATCACAACCTGTCAGCTTCAAACCACAGAGCTTTGAGAAAACTGCTCAGAGCTGCACAGAGTCTGCTTTCTTTACCATTTAAAAAAATCAAGGTCTTTATTGTAAACCTACTTAAGTGTCTCTTCTGTCCCTACAGATTCTCCAGAATGAAGCTTGTGTCTTATGAGAGAAATGACCTAGCTATGGGGGACTATCAAATCCAGAGAGAGATGGAGACAACTGCTCTGAGCTCCCAATGCCAGCAGGCCTCTCCTAACTCTGACCAACCATCCGTACCTTGTATGTTCTTCTTGATTTGCTGTTTGCTTCAGCATGCAATCTTTAAGACACACAACAACATAAACAATAACACAAGAACTGAGCTGGCAAAATAGCTCAGTGGACTAAAGCACCTGCTTAGGTAAGTTCAGGCAAGTGCAGGGACCACATGCCATGCCAGCCCTGCCCCCCCGGGTGGGCTGAGCCCACCAGAGTCCAGGCATAATGGTACACTCCTAGAATCTCAGCAGTGGAGAGGCTGAAAGCAGTAGCTGCCTACAAAAACCAAATATATTAAAAAAAAAAAAAAAAAGGAAGAATAATATAAGAACTACTCATAAGACCCCCCAGAAAGTTTAATGGAAAAATAAATAGATCAACTATTTGAAGTCCTGGTGTGTCCTTCCTCCCCTGGGAGGTGGCTTTCCTGAGCCTATCATTCCCATGTTCTTATTTATGTTATCATGCACATGCAGATCTTTGAGCAATGTATGATGTTCCTTTTCATGGGATTACATTTGAAATAAATATTGTGTTGTAAGCCTGATGAACCTACTTTTTTATTCAGTTTATTCTGACATGTATACTCTGTATAGTTTATTCATGTTTGCTGCTATATATTTTTCCATTTCATATACATATGACTATCATGGACTTTTTTGCTTTGTTTTTTGTCTTTTTGAGACAGGATCTTGATGTGCAATTCAGGCTGGCCTTGAGCTCACTTTGTAGCTGAAACTAGTCTCAAACTCTCAGTGATCCTCCTGCCTTAGCCTCCCGAGTGCTGGGATTACAGACATGCTGTGCACCGCCACACCCAGCTCTATGTTAAACATTTAAGTCTTACTTCTGTTTTTTTTTTTTTTTTCCTTAAGACAGGGTCTCACTGTGTAATCTAGGCTACCCTCAAACTCATGATACTCCCTTTTGTCTTTTGATTATGACTTTTCTGTCGGCCTGGTAAAATAGATCTCATTGTGACTTTTTTGTTTGTTTGTTTTTAGTTAATTTATTTTGATACAGGGTCTCACTATGCAGCTCAGACTCATCCTCCTGTCTCAACCTACCCAGTGCCGGGATTACTGGTGTACATCACCACACCTGGTTTCAGGACCTGAACAGCATGTGGTACCAGGGCTGGAATTCAGGTTCTTGAGCTTGCTAGGCAGGCACTTAGATCACTGAGCTATCTCCCCAGCCCCTGATTGTGGGTTTAATTTGCATTTCTTTTATGATTAATATGTTGACTTTTTTTTTTTTTTGTATATTTGTTGACCATTTCTGGGTCTTCTTTGAGAAATATTTATCCAGGTCCTATGCCTTGAATAACTATTGGTTTAATAGGATTAATTGAATAATTACTTTCTTGCTATTGAGTTCCTTGTATAGTTTGGGTATTCACCCCTTATCACATGCATGGAGTGCAGATATCCTCCTGATGCATAGGTTCTCATCACTCTTTTAATTATTTCCTTTACACTTTTGAAGCCTTCTACTTTGTTGTCATTCTGTATTTCTATTTTTGCCAATTTTGTGGGAAATTAATTTACTTGTCCTGACTCCCTAAAAATCTGACTCCAGAAACAGCAGAAGTAAGGATTTAATCCACACTTTTGGGCTGGGAAGATGGCTCAGCGGTCCTAGCGCCTGCAAGGCAAGTGCAAGGACCCTGGTTCAATCCCTGGTACCACATGCCATGCAGGCCCCGGAACACTGGGTGTGCCATGCCACGCAGAAACCGGGCATGGTGGCATACTCCTGTAATCCCAGAGCTGGAGAGTCTGGAACAGGAGAGTCATTATGAGTCTGAGCTGTCCAGCAAGAGCCTGTGTCAAGAATAATAGTAATTACAAAAAAAAAAAAAAAATCCAAGCTCTTGCACAAGTGGTACCTGCACACACACAGAGGTACTCACATTGAGAAGCTGTGTGTTTTCATTCCTAACTCACAGGAATCCCTCCCCTCATCTCCCATGGCCTGGGATCCCCACTCACAGTCTGTCCTGAGCAATCTGTCTCGGTCTGCGCATGTCACTTCCCTCCTCTCCTCCCCCCTTTTTGCCCCTTCCTCCCTCTGCATTCCTTTTCATAGTTATTTATGGCCTCAAGGCCATGTTTCAGAAAACTTGTTTAGCAATTATCTTATTCCAGAACTTTATCTCTGGTGTTAGTCTTTTTACAGCCTGTGTGTCCCTAACCAGTACTTGACTCAGCTCATTTTGTGAATATGAACTTATTAGAGTGGTAAATGAAATATGGAACATAATTTTTTTATCTCTTAAGGCTTTGAAAGTCAAATTATAGAATCATTACCCAAACCAGTGTGATATAGATTTCTCCCCTTATCTCTCTCTCTCTCTCTCTCTCTCTCTCTCTTTCTCTCTCTCTCTCTCTCTTTCTTTCTTCTTTTTCTTTCTTTTTTTTTTTTTTTTTTTTTTTTTTTTTTTTTTTTTTTTTTTTTTTTTTTTTTTTTTTTTTTTTTTTTTTTTTTTTTTTTTTTTTTTTTTTTTTTTTTTTTTTTTTTTTTTTTTTTTTTTTTTTTTTTTTTTTTTTTTTTT
>PVJA010004098.1:44560-89377 GCA_004027025.1 Myocastor coypus | reverse complement strand
TTATATGTCTTGGCGTGTTTTTAGTTGGGTTGATGTTATTTGGGGTTCTGTAGGCTTCAGTTACCTGAATGTCTGATTGTTTTCTGAAATTTGGGAAGTTTTCTGCTATTACTTCTGCCCATATTCTTTTTATATCATTTGTATTGACTCCTTTCTCATTGATTCCCATTAATCTCACGTTGTTCATTTTCGCATCGTCTTGCAGATGTTGAATTATTTTTTCCTGCATTCTGGTTGTTTTTAAGAGATCTTTTCTTACTCTTTCACTGTCTTCAACTGTGTCTTCAAGGTTCGAATCTCTATCTTCATTTTCGTTCATTCGGCTCTGCCAACTTGTGATCGAGGTTTTATTTTCTTGTATATCTCTTTGAAACTGTTTCATGCGATCTATGTCTTTCCTATATTGCTCCGTCAGGGAGTCCATCATTTTTCTATTCTTCTCTAATTTGTTATCGATGTCTTCTTTAATAGTATTGAAGTCTGTCATTATGGTTATCCTTTCTCTCTCTAATACAGAGATTATTTCTATTCTGTTCTCCTTCCTACTTTTGTGCAGTTGTTCCCCTACTTGAGATGCTATTGATTTAGGCATGTCTTTGTCAACTTTAGATATTATTTCTGCTCTAATGTCCTCTATACGTTTCTCCAGCCATTTTTCCACTTCATGTATTTCTTTTTTTACTTCAGATGTTATCTCTGATCTCAGCTGCTGTATAAGTTTCTGCACTTGTGTGTCTGCCTCAGATGCTACCAATTCAGAGGTTTCATCTGTATGATTCCCATTTTCTTCCATGGTAGTGTCTTCTGTATTTGGTTTGGGTGGGCATGGGCCCTGAGATTGCCTCCTGCTCCTTGTTGTTATCATTTTGTATGGAAGCGACCTCTGCACTTTGGTGGCGTTATGCTGTGTCTATGGGCCTTTGGTCTGGAGACTCCAAGCTGGTTCCTCTACTGAGGTTCCTGACTCTGTGTTGGAGCTCAGGCTGCTAGCTGCTGTGAAGCCCGGTGGATGTGGTCTGTAGGTGGAGGTGGAGCTTTGGGATGGAGTAGTCCTGGTAGGCTCGTGGACCAGATCGGTTCTCAGACGAGATGTTTGATAGGTTCGGTGCTGGAGCTTGGGCTGGAGGGGTTCAAAAAAAAAGGTGGGGGAGCGGGGGAGGGGAAGGTGGGCCAAGGATTCTGACTCAGCTGGTGCGCGGGTTTGGCTACCAGCAGTGCGGTTTGAGTAGGGCTGGAACAGGAAGTTAGTCGCAGGAATGCAGAGGCGGGGCAGAGGGGCGCAGGGAGCTTACCCGCGGTGGGCGCGTGGGCTTGGCTACCAGCGGTGCGGTTTGGGTCGGGCTGGAACAGGAAGTTAGTTGCAGAAGAAAAGAGAGTATTTGAATCCAATGCTGATGAAAAGTCAAATAAGATGAGCCCTGAAATAGGTTGCTGGACTTAGAGACATGGAAGTTGATTGAGTGATGGGGAGAGAAGACAGATTGAATCCTACAGAAGGGTAACGTGAACAAGTAGAAGTGAATAGAGAAAATACTTTTGAAAATGTTTAGCATAAGAGAATTGAGACACCACTTCAATACCTTGGATATGATTCTAACCAGCTGCCAATTGTCAGATTTTAATAAAGCCTTTGTGTCTGTCTTGAAACGTAGTGTGCTGTGTATTCTCAAGAAAAATGAAATCTCCTCCCAGAAGTGAGACCTGGACTCCTGGTAAGGATCCAGAAATCGTTTGTGAAGAGATGATAGGCAGCAGTGACTGAGGCTTTGGCACATTTCAGGCAGAGCATTTTAATACAGATAATGTTACAGACCAGACAATCAGTATATCTGTACTAGAGAAGGGATTACCTATGTAAATAATTTTTAAAAATCTAGGTACAGGAATGAACAAATATCACCTAGCACACAAGTAAACATTTTAAATTTATCTTCTTTTCTAATATTCTATGTGAATTATTTATACGACATTAAATGAACTGAAGACTAGAAAACTGTAACTCAGATGTTAAGATAAGTTTCAGGGCCAATGAGAAAGCTCAGCAGACTAAAGACCAAGCTAGATAAGTGGAGGGACTGGGATTCAATCACCAGCACCACATACCATGCTGGTCCTGATGTTGGGTGCACTGAGCCAGCCACTGAGTACAAGCGTTGTGGTACAAACCAGTAATCCTAGCACTGAGAAGGCTGAGGCAGGAGGATCACTATGAGTCACAGCTGCATAGGGATACATTAAAAAAGTTTAGATAACTTTCAGCGTGTCTCTCACTGTATCTCTCAGCTCAAACTGAGAGGCACTGTGAGATTTGATTATAATTCTGTAAGGTGTTCTGGATTTCAGTGTTAGTCTGATTTAAAAATGAATATCCTGGCCTGCATGACAGCTTGACCCAGCAGCACAGCAGCTCCCCCTGGTACCTGCTCCCATGCCATCTTCATCCAGCAGCTCAGTGTCTTCCCCTGGGACCTGCTCGTGTGCCATTTCCATCCAGCAGTGCAGCGGCTCCACTTTGGTGCTGCACGTGTGCCATCTCCATCCAGGAGCACGGTGGCTCCATCTCGGATCTGCTGGTTCACCATCTAGAGGCAGGAGCACAGCAGTTCCACCTCAGAGCTGTCCGCCCTACATCTTGATCCTGCAGCTTGGCAGCCTGCCCGGCTCCACCTCAGACTGAGCCCACCATCATAACCAGGTTGTGCACCAGCTTCAGCCTGCATGGATCCCCTGACTCACCAACAGCCAGAGCTCCAATTCCACCCACCTTTCTGACCCGGTCTTACGACAGCCAGGTAAGAACTCTCTGAGCTGGCATTCATCCCCTGACTCAAAAATTGCCCATACCCTGACTCCACCGACTGGCTCCATTAGACCAGCCGCCGGCCCCACACTGTCCTGACCCATGAGGTCTCCTGGTAGGCAGCTGCCTAGGCACCGAATCTCAGCCAAGCACGTCTGGGGAGGGGAATAAGCTAGGTGAATCCTGACTCAAATTTCCATAGGCGTTAACTGCATAAGTCCATGAAAGTGCAGAGATCACTGCTATAAAAAAATGATAAAGACAAGAAGCAAGATCCAAACTCAGGTTGTGAGTTCACACAAAACAAATACAGAAGACACTAACATAGAAGAAAATGAGAATCATGCAGACGAAATCTCTGAATCGGTAGCATCTGAGGTAGACAGACAAGTTCAGAAATGTATAGAGCAACTCAGATCAGAGATAACATCTGAAGTAAAAAAAGAAATGCATGAAGTGGAAAAACAACTAGAGAAACTTATAGAGGAAATTGGAGCACAAATAATATCTGAAGTTAAAAAAGACATATCTAAATTAATAGCATCTAAAGTAGGAGAACAACTACAGAAAGGGAGAGAGGAAAATAGAACAGAAATACTCTCTGAACTAGAAAGAGAAATGATAACTATAATGAGAAACTTTAATACTACTAAAGAAGACATTGATAAATAATTAGAGGAGAATAGAAAAATGATGGAGTCCCTGATGGAGCAATATAGGAAAGAAATAGATCGCATGAAACAGTTTCAAAGAGATACACAAGAAAATAAAATATCAATCAGAAGTTGACAAAACTGCATGAACAAAAGTGAAGATAGAGTCTCAGATCTTGAAGACACAGTCTCAGCTAGCGAAAAAGTAAGAAAGAATGTCCTAAAAACAACTAGGATGCAGGAAAAAATAATTCAATATCTACATGATGATGCAAAAATGAACAACGTGAGATTAATAGGAATTAACAAGAAGTAAGGAATCAACACAAATGATACAAAAGGAAAATGGGCAAAAGTAATAGCACAAAACTTTTAAAATATGAGAATATAATCAGACATTCAGGTAACTGAAGCATATAGAACCCAAAATAACATCAACCCAACTAAAAACACATTCATACATATAATAGTCAAGATTCCAGAAATTCAGCAGAAGAATAGAATAATAAAAGCTGTTAGAGAAAAGCAGCAGATCAAATTTAAAGGAAAACCCATCAAAACAATGGCAGATTTCTCTTCACAAACTATGAAGTCAAGAAGAGTATGGAGCAGAATGCTTCATGTCCTCCAAGAAAACAAAGTTCAGCCCAGACTGCTATACCCAGCAAAACTCTCTTTTAAGTATGAAGGAGAAGTGAAATACTTCCATGACAAGGAACAACTGAAGAATTTCATGACGTCAAAGCCAACCCTACACAGTATATTGAAGAATATTTTAGAGAGAGACGAAAGAGATTCAATGCCAAGAAATGAGAACAGAAAGATCTGACCAATTGAGTACTCAACTAAACACAGGAGAAAAAGGGGTAAACATTAGTAAGTAAAAGTTACGTCAATCATAAGTCAATACATTTCAATTATAACATCAATGTAAATGGACTCAATTCTCTAATTAAAAGAAATAGACTTAAATAGTGGATAAGGAAGCAAAATCCAACAATACAAGAAACACACTTATGTGTACAAGAAACACACTTAACTCACAAACTCATAATCTAAAAGTTAAAGGGTGGAAAACAATACTGCATGCCTCAGAACCTCAAAAAAAAAAAAAAAAAAAAGCAAGGGTAGCAATCCTGTTTGCAGACAGTTTAAACTTCAAACCAAGAGTGATCAAACAAAATAAAGAAGGCCACTACATACTAGTTAGGGAATAAATTCAACATGAAGAGGTAATACTCATAAACATGTATGAACCTAACACAGGAGGAAATTATACAAGGAAAACTTAATGAAAATAAAATATCTAATATCTAATATGACAATATTAACAGGAAACCTTAACATCCCGTTATGAAAAAAAAAAAAAAAAAAAAAAAAGGCCAAAAAAAAAAAAAAAAAAAAAAAAAAAAAAAAAAAAAAAAAAAAAAAAAAAAAAAAAAAAAAAAAAAAAAGATAGGCCAAGCAGAAAAAAATTAACAAAGAAGTAGCAGAACTGAAACAGAACTAGGAACAACTGGAATTAATAGACATACACAGAGTCTTCCACCCAACCACTTCTGAATACACATTTTTTTTCAGCTGCACATGGGACATTTTCTAAAATACACCACATATTAGTGCATAGGTAATGCATAAGTATATGTAAGAAAACAAAAATTATCCCATGCATATTAACTGACCACAATGCAATGAAACTGGAAATAAATGACAAAAGAAACTACAATAATTCCAGAAATACATGGAAATTAAACAACACTCTTCTCAGCAACCAGTGCATTACACACACAATTAAACAAGAAATTAAACAATATGTAGAATTTAATGAAAATTCAAACAAAACCTACCGGAATTTATGGGATGCAGTGAAAGCAGTTCATAGAGAGAAATTTATAGCTCTGAACTCACACATTAAGAAAACAGAATGGGAGCAAATAAATACTCTCATGGAGCATCTAAATGGAAGAGCAAATGAAATCCAAAGCCCAAAGACAAGAACAAAGTATAAAGATTAGAAATTAATTCAATTGAGACAAAGAAAACAATACAAAGAATTAATAAAGCAAAAAGTTGGTTCTTTGAAAGATTAAATAAAATTGATAAGCCCCTAGCTAAACTCATCAAAAAGAGGAAAGGACACAAATTCAAGCAATAAGGAATAAAAAGGGTGAAATTGCTACAGACGCAGCAGAGATTCAGAGGACCATAAATAGCTACTTTAAGAAGCTTTACTCTCACAGAATTGAAGACATAGATGAAATAGACAGATTCCTAGAAAAGTACAAATTACCAAAACTGAATCAAAAAGACATAAGTACTCTCAATAAGCCAATAACAGCCAATGAAAACCAAAATGTAATAAAAAGCATACCGACAAAGAAAAGTCCGGGACTAGACGGATTCACCACTGAATTCTACAAGTTTATAAAAGACATAATCCCAGTACTCCTCAAACTCTTCAGTGAAATTGAAAAGGAAGCAATCCTTCCAAAATCATTCCTAGAGGCAAGTATTACACTGATACCAAAACCAGAGAGAGATGCAACTAGAAAAAAAATAAAAAAGGCTACATTCCTCTCATGAACATAGATGCAAAAATCCCCAATAAAATACTTGCTGGTAGAATGCAGCAAGTCATTAAGAAGATTATACACCATGACCAGGTAGCATTCATCCAAGGGATAAGGATGATTCAATATACACAAATCTATAAATGCAATACACTATATCAATAGAGCCAAAACCAAAAATCACATGATTGTCTCAGTTGATGCAGAAAAGGCCTTTGACAAAGTTCAACACTCATTCATGTTCAAAGTCCTACAGAAAATTGGAATAGAGGGCCTCTACCTCAACCTGATGCAAGCCATCTGAAACAATCCAACAGCTAGCATAATTCTAAATGGGGAAAAACTGAAGTCTTTTACTCTCAAATCTGGTACAAGACAAGGATGTCCCCTATCGCCACTCCTATTCAATATAGTTCTGGAATCATTAGCTACAGCTATTAGACAAGAAAGAGAAATAAAATGAATAAGAATAGGTAAAGAAGTAAAACTTTCATTATTTGCAGATGACATGATAATCTACTTGGAAGACCCCCAAAATTCCACCAATAAGCTACTAGAACTAAAGCACAAATTCAGTAGCATAGCAGGTTATAAAGTCAACACACAAAAATCAATAGCATTCCCCTACACAGATAACAAACACGCAGAGAGAGAAATTAGAGAAACAGTTCCTTTTATGATAGCACCAAAGAAAATGAAATACTTAGCCACTGGCCTAACTAAGGAAGTAAAAGACCTTTTCAATGAAAACTACAGTACTCTGAAAGGAGAGATCCTAGAGGATCTGAGAAAATGGAAAGATTCCATGCTCATGGTTAAGAAGAACATACATTGTGAAGACACCCATACTCCCTAAATTGTTATACAAATTTAATGCAATTCCTATCCAAATACCATCAAGATACCTCACAGATCTGGAGAAATCATGCCTAAAATTTATTTGGAACGAAAAAAGACCCAGAAGTGCAAAGACAATTCTGGGCAACAAAGGTACGGCAGGAGGCATTACAATTCCTGACCTAAAGTTATACTACAAAGCTACAGTAATAAAATCTTCATGGTATTGGCAAAAAAAAAAAAAAAAAAGATCTGAAGATCATCAGAATAGATTAGAAGATGCAGAAGCAAATACAAACACGCTCAGTCACCTTATCTTTGACAAGTGGGAGGCCAAACATGCTTACTGGAAGAGAGGTAGCCTCTTTAACAAATGGTACTGGAAAAATTGGCGCTCGATATGCTGAAAACTAAAACTTGACCCAAGTCTATCACCATGCAATAAACTAAAGTCAAAATGGATTAAACATCTAAATATTAAAAGTGAAACATTAAATATCCTGGAAGAGAAAGTGGGAGGAAATCTTGAAAACATCTGGGTAGGCAAAAAGTTCATGGACAGAAATCAAAATGCACGTTTAACACTTGAAAGCATCAACAAATGGGACCTTCTCCAGCTAAGAAGTTTTTGCATGTCAAAAGAAATTATCAAAAGAGTGAAAATACAACCCATAAATTTTGAAAAAGATTTTAACTAATAAATATTCAAACAGAGGTCTCCTATCTAGAATTTACAAAGAACTAAAAACCATTTCAGTCTAAAAATTCAAAGACCCAATCCAGAAATGGGCATCGGAGATGAACACACAATTCTCAGAGAAAGAAATTCAACAAGCCTGTAAGTACATGAAGAAATGCTCCACATCTCTAGCCATTCATGAAATGCAAATTAAAACAACACTTAGACACCATCTCACCCCAGAAAGAATGGCTATCATAAAGAATCAACCAACAACAAATGTTGGAGAGGCTGTGGGGAAAAAGGAACCCTTCTGCACTGCTGGTGGGAATGTAGATTGGTGAAATCATTATGGAAAGCGGTGTGGAGGATCCTTAAAAAACTAGAACTGGAAATCCCGTTCAATCTAGCTATCTCCCTACTGGGAATTTTCCCAGAAGAACTGAAGACATCATACCATAGTGATATCTGTGCACCTATGTTTATAGCAGCACAATTTTTAATAGCTAAATCTTGGAAACAACCAAGATGCCCATCATTTAAAGAACTGTTGAAAAAATGTGGTATTTTCATAAAAATGGAATATTATTCAGCTATAAAGATGATAAACTGGAAGACTTCATATATAAATGGATGTACATTGAACGTATACTCATAAGTGAAGTAAACCAGACCTACATGTGCAAATATCGTATAGTCTCCCTAGTGTAAGAACTCTAAAGAAGAAATGAAAATGGAAGGGCATAACATAGCTGAATGGCAATCAAAGACTTGAAGATTAAACAACAAAGTGACTGGAAGCAGAAAAGAGAGGAAGCATAGCAGGAACAAATTCATGCACTTACGTACACAGGATAAATTACATATTTTGGCTAAGAACTTTAAAGAGATTTTTCATGCTTGGAATACCTGTCATTCTAGTCTTATAGAGGTGTAACCAAAAAAGCGGGGGTGTTGTTTACAAGTCAGCTTAAATGAACAACCTCCCAACTCTGCCAGTTTCACTGGTAACCCAGTGCAAATAAGGAACATTGGACTGTGTATAGTGGTACTTTCTTTCAACTCAAAGAGAAGAATTTTTTTCTTCTTTCTTTCTTTCTTTCTTTCTTTCTTTCTTTCTTTCTTTCTTTCTTTCTTTCTTTCTTTCTTTCTTTCCTTTCTTTCTTCCTTCTTTCCTTCCTTCTTTTTTATCTCTTTATCTTTTTCTTTTTCTTTCTTTTCTCTTTCCTTATCAATATCGATCAGAAAATTCTTCATGTCTATGCCCTATGGGCTATGTAACTAATATGAAGACAATACTATGAAATGTGTCAACTCTTGTGAATGTACTACTAACATGTTTTGAAACTACCTCATTGTTCTTTCTTTCTTTCTTTCTTTTTTTTTTTTTGTCTTTCTGAGACAGGGTCTCACTGTGCAGTTCAAGCTGGCCTTGAGCTCACATTTGTGGCCTAGGCTGGTTTCAAACTTGCACCAATCCTCCTGCCTCAGCCTCCCAAGTGCTGGGATTACAGGCGTGCACCACCACACCCTGCTACATTGTTATTTCTTATTAAAAATGATAAAATAAACAAATATAAACAAATAAATAAATAAATAAATTGTAAAAAAGAATATCCTCAGGCAAGTGGCATAGCATCATTCTGGCAAACATGAAGTTGTGAGTTCAATTCTTGATACCACACACACACACACACACACACACACACACAAAGCATATCCTTTCTCTTTCTACTATACTGATAGATGAATTAATAAATATAAAGATACCGGTTAAACAAGTTGTGTGAATTAGATACTCCTAAGAGGGGGAGGGAGGTAGATTTTGAGTGGGGTATCTCAGCCATCTTTCACGTAATGCCTGGGAACGGGAACTAAATTAGATCTTTAAAAATTGATAGGATTTAGTTCAGAAATCAGCAAACTATGGCCCCTGGGTCAAATCCAGGTTTTCCCCTACTTGTGTAGGATTCATGCACTAGAGTGGTTTTTCTATCCTTAAGTGTAAAATCTGAAATGAGTAGTAAAACCTTAGCAAGAATATTTCCTTGGTTTTGCCTTGTGATCCATATATCTTTCCCAGATTTCTTTGATATAAAAAGCTCACTGACTGCCTAATTTGGTCAAAATATGTAGTGATTTTACAAATTAAAAAAAATATAATAAAGGATATATTGTCATTTATCTCCCTCAAAGTGCTACCCCTCACTCTAAACACCTTCAGCCACTCCTTTTTGCTACCTTAGTTTTGAAACAGCTCTAGATATCCTCTTTCATACGTGGTCAAATATATGGTAAACGCTTTCCCCCTGCATTACTGGAAAGGAAGTTTGTAGAAAAAAGTATGGTGTGTCTCAGCCTCCTTAGTCCATGGCCCTGGAAACTTGGAACAATGGTTCTTCTCAAAGTCAAAGTGGCCATGAGACGTGAACATTTTATATCTATTCAGGACATGGAGATACCCATGACAGCACACCTGAAGACACTCCTGAAAGACAACTTCTAGAACTTTTTCTAGAAACTCACAAGGATAATGGGATAAGCACACTCAATGCAACTGGAGTGTGCCTGTGTGTATGTGTGTGTGTGGGGGGGTGAATAACGGCAATTTGCTTTTTATTATAATTTTTTTTTAAATTTAGGCATTGTCTGTATTTATTTTTTGTATTTTTCAATCCTCCCCTATGAGGATCCAGCCCCAGGTCTGGACAGTTCCATGTACCCAAGCCTAGGCAAAGAAGCCACAGGCAATCTTCTTGGGGAAAAGAGCAACTTAGCCAGGAAGCCACAGGAGCTACTTCTGGAGTCTTTCTTGCCAAGCAGAGAAGTCCTGTCAATATTTTGCTGCAAGAACATTTGCATAATTAGCTCTGCTAGGTGTTGAGGTTCTCCCCGACAACAATCATTTGTCTCTTCCCAGTGTGCCCAGCAGATTTGCACACATGGCTGGTTGCAGACTTCAGGCTTAATCAATGGTGGCTGAAAGGCTGTCTGGCACCTGGTAGGCAAGCTATCAATCACCGCCAACTGACACTCAGCCTTCCTTGGGATAGGACACTCCCAGGAGCCACAAAAAGCCTCTTTACACTGTAGCAAATAGTGGGAACTGGGAAAATAGTGGGAGCATTCTCAGCGGTCTCTTGTACTGGGCACTCACCTAAGTAGGAAATTGGTAGGAGAAGAGTGTGACCCTCAGGAGAGTGGAACCGTCTTTCTGACTGGATGACGCTATTTCACAAGGCAGCCAGCCAGCCATTCATTGGAAAGGAGGATGTGCAGCTTGCAATGAATGCTGATCACAGCCCAGAACTGAGCCCTGGGACCCCAAGCACCAGAATCAAAGTGGTGATGGATAAGACGTCAGAGACCCAGACACAGCCTGGGATGCAGCCCATCACCAAAGACCTGAGGCTTGGTCATAATGCC
The DNA here is from genome assembly GCA_004027025.1 of Myocastor coypus. NCBI lineage: Eukaryota > Metazoa > Chordata > Mammalia > Rodentia > Myocastoridae > Myocastor > Myocastor coypus. The sequence continues at coordinate 78,412 of PVJA010004098.1, read as the reverse complement.
ACAGCACCTGTTGCTGACTGATACTGGGGATGTAGCAGAAAACTGGGGGAAGGAGTGCTCTGCCATGCGTTCTTGTGATATCCTCTCGCTGGACTCTCCACAGGTGGGCATTAGCCACTGGGAAGGGCAAACAGAGCCATGCAGGGCAAAGCGTCATCAGGAGGTGGTTGAATGACAGGGCCCAGGGCTAGGCAGGGAATGCATACTTTTTCAAAACTCTACTGTCCTGGGGCCTAGCATGTGGCCACACCACACACCCACTGTCACGAAGCAGGCTGTCACCTCACAGCTCAGTTCTCCAAAGCAGAGGTGCTGCAGGAGGCCGAGATAAAGGGACTCCCCAGGAGAGGTGAATCCAAGTGTGCCTGCACCCTTGTCCCTAGATCCTGCAGTGCAGGGTCAACTCTCCAGCTAATTTGACTCTTCCTCTGTTTAGCATTTGCAAGCTATGGGTTTCTCTGAGTTCTGTCCCTCTTCTGCCAATTTTGTCTCCTCTGAGGCTCTATGGCAGGGTGTTTGTAGCTTCACAGTTCAGTTTGAGGAGAAGGGGGGCAGAGATGACCGATTCTCCAGAGCAATCATTATTTTTTTAAGTAACATTATACAAATCAGGCTCATATGCCTAAATTCATGAAGTGGGCTGGAGGGTCACTCAGTCTGAAGGACCACAGGGATATTGATTGAGACATTTCCATTATCCAGGCTGTGGTTGCTGGCCTTTCTTCTGCCAAAACTCACAAATTCAAAAGACTTCCCCAGGGAGGGAGCGTATCAGACTCACAGAAGCTTCAGGAGGACCAGTCTTGCTGGGAAATATGAGCTCTCTTCACCTCCTTGCAGCCGAGTTACCAGTGTAGCCCAAGCTGGGTGTAAAGGCAACAAAGTCACAGAAATGGTGGACTGCAGTCCATTTGTCCATAATTTCTCAGGTCTGAGATTTGAGAATTTGTTTGTTTGTTTGTTTATTATGCATTTAGGACTTATTATGCACTACAGGGTCTCAGTGCACAGATTGGAATTGTAGTGATTTCGCTGTGTTTTCAGCCTCCCAAGGGCTTGGATTACAGGTGTGCACCACCACTCCCAGTCTCAATCTCCATCTCAGCATGCACGCCAGCAATCTAACCCCAGGCACTTTAGTCCACTGAGCTATCAGGCCAGTCCCTTGAGGATCTAAATAGCAGTACACCAAGACAGATTGTTTCTATCCATGACACTTCCTTCAAAGAACTGGAAGAAATTGCACAGCAGGCTTTGAAAAGTATCTCTTTGATGCCACAGCCCTACCAGGCAGTGGAAGGGTGAGCAGAAGGGGCTACCATGGACTCAGATGACCAAGTCTGTGACTCAGAGATCAGAGGCCACGTCATGAATAGAGTACTCCCAAGAATAGACAATTGTTGAAAAACTATATTTCTGTGAAGGTGCCTTCCACATGGAATAAAACATCAGGAGTGCATACTCATCAGTGAGTTTTGACAAGAACATATGCTATGGAACCCACAATGTATCAGGAAGCAGAACTCATCCACCACACCAGCCAGTTCCCTCAGCATTTGGGTTTCAGGTTTCTTCCCAGCCCAGGAAGCCCTGTTGAATCTGCTTCCATCATTACAGATAAGGTTGCATTTCCCAGAGTCTGGTAAAAATGAAATCACGCAGCACATAGTCATTCTTGTCTGGCTTTGTTTGCTCAGGATGACAGTTTTAGGGATGGTCCATGTAGCAGCATACATTGGGAGCACCCATCTGCAACTGGTTCCATTTCATTGTCCAGTAACATTTTATTGCAAGACTTCTCCATTCATCTACCAGTAAATATTTGGATTGTTTCTAATCTTGTGGTTTCTATAAATTAAAACTTTAACGAATGCTCTTTTCTTCTTGTTAAGAATGTTACTGGAGTTTTAGGAAGGAAGCCTGAGCTTCCTTCCACTATTGGTTGTGAGAAACCAGGTACAGCCACTTGTCAACATCAGCCAGCAAGATGAGCAACAGTGAAGGACAAACAGCTGTAGTTAGCACGGCATGCACGAAGCTGTGGCCGGCAAAGAGCTTCATGATCTATCTTCAACTGTCTGACAGAAACTCGAGAATAAGGAATTCTCCAGAATCCAGAAAAAGGAATAAAGACGAGGGCTAGTGTCAGCATAGTTGGAAGGCAGGCAAGTGGCATTGGCCACTCACTCAGGCTGGCTCTACCATCTGGTTCCTCAGAGGTTCTTGGGACTTGAAGGGGCAGTGGGTTCCCGTGGGATGATTGCTCCCCCCATGGGTGTGCTGCCTCAGGTCCACCATGGGGTGCTCTGTAAGGCTCTGTTTGTGCTGGAATATGAGGCAACTGCCCGTTTAGAACAATGGCTGAAGACTTTTAGACAGCACACCTTGGCAACTGGATTCTCTTTGCTTGCTTTCGTATTGTTGTGCAGGGTCTCACTATGCAGCTGAGACTCAGAGTGATTCTCCTGTTCTCAGCTCCCCTGTGCTGGGATTACAGGCCTGCACCACCACATCTGAACTCAGTGCTGGCTCATTGTGCCCAAGGATGGGGCTGGCACCTCATGTGGTACCAGGAATTGAACCCTGGTGTCTGCACTTGCATAAGCAGATGCTTAGGTCCCTGAGCTATCTTGCTGGCCCTGCAACTGGGTTCTTGACAGTAACATAGTTACTCTTATGCTGGCACCCTTAATCCTGAAAGGGGATGAGAAAGACTAGGTACTTTGGGGGCCAATATACCTCGTATTAAGAAGTATTGGACAATTTGTAAGTGGCTAACATGACTACATGCAAAGTTGAGCAGGGATCTGATCCAAAGTCTGTGTGCTGCAGGAGACAGGTACGCCCAGCGCTGCATGCCTGATATCTCAGCACTCCAGGGGACTGAGGCAGAAGAATCCCAAGCTCAACTCCACCCTGGGCTACTTAGCAACTTAGAGAGACCCTATGTAAAAATATGAGGGATTTGTGGTGACTGCAGCGCCTCTCGGAGCTACATTCTGACTGACCTTATGGCATATCTTAGGGCTCTCCTGGGCTGTGGCTTCTGCCATGGCATCATGACTCCCCTGTCCCTACTTCAGAGCTGCACGCATCCCAGATTTATCATGATACTGCACAGAGCAACTGTGGTCTTGAAACGGCCCAGGTGCCCATACACACAAGAGAAAGCTAATTAGCCATAAAGATGAGTGGAAGTATATCATTTGCAGGAATGTAGATGGACTTTGATGGCATAATATATGTGAAAGCAGTCTGACACAGAAAATCAAACATCACTTGGTTTCTCTTATATGAGAACTCAAAATATAAAAAAGTTGAAGAGTAAAATAAAGAGGTTGCTGCAGGAAGCAAGGAAGCAGACTTTCTGGAGTTGGAGAGAAGAATCAGCAGAAAGAGAAAGGAATAGCAAGGAAGATAGAGTGGTAAAGGTATTACAAATGATCAAAATATGATACATGCCTGGACAAATTCTCCAAAATAAATGTGACTGTCATGTATCACAAACATACATTAACAAATAAAAATGTCATTCACATTTAGAATAAAGGCTGGGAATACCGCTCGGTGTGGAGGCACAGGGCTCCGTCCCTGGTATGATGGTACGTCAGTACACAAACTTAATTCTTTCCATGATTCTGGCCACAAACCAAACTGGCCAAGAACCAGATCAAGTTTAATGGTAAAGTTCACTGTTGGCCTCACAGAGAAATTCGATTCAAAATTTGAGTCTCATTCTATTGAGTTTGCACCCAGAATCATGGAGAGAATTTCATGAACAGAGGTACCACTTGTAGTGTAAAGCTAATACAACACAGAGCTAGAGGTTCCACACTTCATCCTGCTTTGTATCTACCCTTGGCACCTGCAGCCTCAGCCTTAGGACCCTGTCATGTTTGTATTTCCAACGGCTAAATACCTAGGAGTGAAATTGATGGGTTATAAGGCAGGTGAATGATTTTAACATTAGACCTCCAAAGCAATCAGGCCAAGGGCTTACCTCACTTCTTCCTTTCTAAAGAAATGTTGGAGAGCTCCAGCTATCCCCTCCTTTTATCCAATCACTGGTTTTACTCAGCTTTGTTGTTGTACTCATCACAATGGGTGACAAATCATGTCTCCTTGGCAAACTTTTCAAAGCTGGCATTTTTCTGGGTACCTGGTACTCAGTTTTAGCAGAATTGTGAAAGGCAGGAATTGCACGAGCAAGGGTTATATTTAGACCCAGCCTGCATATTTCCATTTTAAAATAAAATCCCCAAGCACAAGTTCGAGTTCAAAATCGCTCCCCAGAAGTCTAGTTCCCTTAACAGCTGTTTATAAATATTTACCTTCACATTTTTAATGATGACAATGTATACCACACAAATACTGGGTGCTTCCTGGTATAAATATTCATCACAGAGGTTGCCAGTTGTTTCTATGTAGGCCACAGAATTCTGTCTGCCCTCACCCATACATAAACGGAAGGTTCTCCTGACTTCGCTGGCTCAGGTCCTTTCTTACTTCGGGGCATGATGTAAGGCAAGCTATTTTGCCTTTGTAATGAAGCAGAAGCTCCATGTTCATAGGCTGGGATAAAGACAAATTTACCTCCTGGGTATGCATTTCAAACATGAAACCCACAGACTGGCACATGGGAAATGCATAATAAATGCAAAATATTCCAAAAAGCAAACATGAAGGGATTGACTCTCCTCCCATCCTTTTCTCCACTGAATGTAGCTGCCTTGATAGCTTGATGTCTTCAGGCCACTGAGAAGATGTTAAGGGGTCCACATGCAGTTGCTCTGCAGCATACACTCCAGCTTCTAAAGAAACTCTCAGAGACTACTACCTGGGAGAATAGGACCTGGAGGGATTTGTGGGGCCCTGACATCCTAGCGACATTATGTGAAGCTTCTGAAACTGTACAAAATACAGAAGAATTTCCTCTTTGTGATCTATAATGAAAAAGGAAATAGAAATTTTAGGGGCTATTGGAAGGTGTGCAATAGATTCTGGTAAAATGGAGGTTTGGGATTGACTCTCAGCTCTTGCTGTACTGCTCAAGTCCCAGATTCCACACCTTTAAAATGGGCATAACAATATCGTGCACCTCACAAGATTGCTGATAGGAATAAGTGCATACTGTGATAGGTATGTGGGAAAGAAGCCCACCCAAAATCAAGTAGATACTTGTTCCTTCCACTCCATTGACATGGTTTCTTATTTATTGAAGCCTTACCCTTTGCATTTAAGCAATGAAAAGCTCTCTTAAATTGCAGCTGACTGTAGGGAAGAAAGCACAAGTTTCTGCAGCCATCCTCACCTTAGTGTGAAAGCACCAGGTTGATTTGTTAGCATGCACCTCATGCATCAGATACAGCAGACCATAAACGAGAAAAAAGTACAAAAAAGATAAGTAAGATTATTTCTTTTTAATCACAAAATTGCTTTCAACTAATGAGAGTATTAAATTGTTACAGTAGTTCAGGATCTCCTTTTTTACTTTGGGTTTCTATTCCCAGTCTCCACCCATAACTGTAACAGCTCAAATATTTTATTTTACTTTTAGCTATCAGAATGTTTTCATCTTTTAACTCTGGAGTCAGAAAACTATGAAATTTTAAGAGTGAAAAAATCTTTAAAAATTAAACATTGTACTTGAGACAGGCAGCCATAAAGTTACCATGAGAACATAATTAAATCACCAGCAAAAATAACTCATGATGAAAAATAATATTAGAGTGTGAAATAAATAAGCATGATTTAAACATCACTTCCAAGTCATTTCTAGGTGTCTGAGGCCATACAGATAATTTTGATTAAAAATCCCTGGGCTGCTTTGCTTTCAAGAGAACTCTCAGAGAAAGAGCAACCAAGCTATCATTGGTAAAGGCTGGGAACTTAAGAAAAGCCAGCCCAGTGAGGAGGGAAGGAGATGCAGAGTCACCTGGGCCTAACACACATAGATTTGCCCTCATGGCCCATCTGGTGTTAGAGAAGGGGAGGGCAAGGGTTCCTGCCTGACGTACACAGAAGCCAATACTCTACCACTGGTTTTCAGAAAAAGAAACCTTCACAGTAGGTCTGCCAGCGAGGAGACAGAAGCCTGATCAAGCCAGACTTCCAGATACCCTGGTAGGAAAGGAGTTATACAGCTATTTCATAGCATCTGAAGGGGTTAGGGACTTAGCTCAGTTGTGCGGCGCCTGCCTGGCAAGCATGAGGTCCTGAGTTCGATACTTCCCATCCATCAAAAAAAAAAAAAAAAAAAAAAAAGGAGACAAAAGCAATGACATCTGATGGGCATTATTGGGTCTTTTTCAGCCTCCAGCTTATTCTGGTTCTTCCAGCAACTGCTCCTTAGCAGGCACCCTTAGAGCCCTGGCTCCTGCTATGGGTCTATGAGGCTATGGTGTTGTTCTACAGCTTCTGCTTCTCACAGACTTCATTCCACTAAGCTCCCAAGGCCAGTTGTAGGTTATATCCCAGGTTTCTGCACCTGTGTCCTAAAAAATTATAGCTTGAAGACTCTTAGGAAGAGTAAAGTTGTCATTATATGGCCAGGATCCAAAAGGAAATTACCTAGTGAGATGACAGGACCAAAACAGCTTCCTTCTAAATCCACATGGGAGGGAGACACCCTCCCCCTAACAGGGTGCACCAGTGTCAGGAAGGGCCAGGGCTTCCATGGATGGTGATGATATTATCTCCCTCGAAACTTTCTCTACCTTCTCTAAAGTTATCCCCAGGCAGTGGATGGCATGTCTGCACCCTCTTTGCTTTATTCTAGGCTGAGTGGTTGGAAAGTGCAGCTGGAAGCTTCTCTTCCTCTTCTGCCCAAAAAACAAGGCTAAAATCAGATGCAGAGTGAACCTAGCAAACATGAAGCTTAGTTTGCTTTCCTGACTTAGGTTCTTCAGGGAGAACTAACCGCAAGGAGAGAGAAAGGAGTTGTCTTAATGTAAAAATGCAGGGACTCTCGGCATGAGCTTCCTTCTCCTTGAGTTGGTTTGGACCTGGAGCCGTATATGGGATTCTTGAGTTGGCAGCTTACTGAGGCTTGCATCAGGGTTGCCGTCAGAGGAAGCATAAGAAATGAGCTCAGCATCCTAAGGGCAGGAGTTAGTGGCCAGGGGTGAGGCCAAGTACAGATGTGAGTCAAGATTGATGCAAGCCGGATCTTCTGGGAGGCTCTGGAGCATGAATTAGCTCACATATTGATACCCACCCTGAGGACACTGTGAACTACCTCCTAATGATGGTGGCTGAACCAGCCTGCAGCAGGCCACTCCCAGGGCTGAGGGGATAACCTTTATGAGTAATTATCTTCCTTATTCCTTACTTACAAGTGAAGTGATTTCAACTTACATAACCAGTTAAAGGGCTATTGTGCACCATTAGCCATCTGTTAGGCAGTAGAGCTGAGAAATAACAGTCCATTAAAGTGGCTTGGGTGAGTCATCAACAGCTCTATAAGGCTTGGCCACTCAGAAGGAATAAGTAGGCCACCAGCCTAGGAAACAAGAGAAGGGGACAGTGAGGCTGAAGTGAGAGAGAAAGCAGCATCTTATTAGCAGCTAACTTCTGGCATAAGGTGGCCCAAGGAAGGTGCTCTTCCGTAGTGCACAAACATTTCACTCTCTCATCTACCTGTGTACATGGAGTCATGTACCTACCTCCGTCATGCCATTTATTTGGACTACATTTTTCCAGGGTATCTAGGTGAGCATGCATTTAAAAAGCAGTAGAAAGTGATTACTCTTTCTGCTTAAGTGTAGGTGCTATGAATTTTTTTTCTAGATGTAATTTTTTTCCAAAAGGAGGAAAATTATGTGCCTTTTCATGTTTCATTTACTTAAGAGAAATGTTACCTTTCCGGGCCATGTGACCATTTTCATTTATTTCTGCTCTCTTAAAAAATACTTGTAAGGCAGTATGATGAGACATCCCACTATAATTAAAACTAGCTGCAGCCACATTCATTTATTTTATCAGTACCAAGATTGATGCTTTTCAACATTTCAGTCTTGCCAAAATTCAAATGCATCTGGTGTTTACAATTTCTTTGGGTCAGGTGGAAAGCTGAAACTTAGAAAAATTGCTTGTGCCTGCAAAAACTTGCTCACCAATTTGTTTACTTTGTGTACACTGTGGGTGCTACCTGTGCTCTGTTCAGTCACAGTCAACAACTCAGTATTAAAAGAAAGCATTCTGAAGGCAAAATGCACAAAACTTGGGCTTTGAGGTCTGTATTTGATATTGCTAAAGCAATTATTTGGAGATGGTAGAATAAATTGATTTCATATTTTTGAACAGCCACATAGAGCTCTCCATGAGTAAGTGAAGACATTCATAACGAGAGCAGAAAAGCTTTAAGATGAAGCCCAGTCAATTCCACTGCCTATCCATGCTGACTAGTGAGGTCGCAAGAAGTGTGCACCTCCCTTGGACTATATGAAAAGAACAAAGCCACAAGAATTTGGTGTGCCATGGCTGGGGAGAGAGCTCAGTGGTTTAAGCACCTACCTGACAAGCACAATGACCCGGGTTCAATCCTTAGCACTGCATGCTCCGCTGGCTCCTGAACCTCGGGTATGCAGTGCTGGCCCTGAAACCAGGTGTGGTGGTGCACACCTGTAATCCCAGAACTGGGGAGGCTGAGAGGGGAGTATCACTACAAGTCCAAGCTATGTAGTGAAAGCCTGTACCAAATAGATAAATAAAAGATTTTTTAAAAATTGAAGTATTTGTTATGACTGGTTTGTGCATTTCCTAGGACTAACATAAAATCATCAGGCTCTAATTTAACTGACAATATTTTTAAAATTTACCTTAGTACATGTATATTTTATGAACTAATAGTCCACAAAGCATGGAACTAGGCGGTGGAATATTCTTTGGAAGAATTGTTTTGGAAAGTAACCTGACAGAACATGAATTCGGGATGGTGAACCCACCAGGCACTCACTCAAAAGCAACCCAGTCAGGTTTGCATCACTTGTAGCAGGAAAGGAGAAGGGCACTCAGAGCAGACCTGGGAGACTCTCAGGGAGGGGCATAGCAAGAGGGCTTCCCATAAATTGGAGCTTCAGCTAAATCTAGGGTGAAATGAAAGAACAAGAGGCTAGCTGCAGATTAGTGCTGTGAAATCAAAATACATTTTATGTGAGAGGCAAGAAGGTGAAAGTGGATTGAGGTAGTCCTTGGAAAGAACAGCAGCTCTTCAAGTCTCTCCAAAGAGAGTTTGCTGGCTCATGGTTGTGACTATGGTGTGCTCTTGTATCTGTCTTGTTGCAAACCTCACTGTGAGGTGCCCCCCATCTAAGCATTGTTTGCACCCTAGGGGGAACATCATGGCTGCCTTCCAGTGATGGTAGGAGTAAAACTTTTGCAAAACTCACTGACCTTCAAGTTGAAAGCCTGGACATAAAATTCTCATTTTTTTTTTTTTTTGTGTGTGTGTGTGTGGGAACTTGTCTGGTTTTTTATAACCTTCCTGAACATTGGATTCTTTCACTATAAAATGCATCTACTAACACATACTTGAAATGGTTGGTGAGAAGATAAGATGAGTTTATCAGCATGTAGGGTGAGAGTAGGCAGTAAAACATGTGCTGATTCCCATCAGCTGGGGTGGAGAGAAGGCACAGGCTGCTGGAGGACCTGAGCCCAGAGCGGAGTTAGACGAAGGAGACTGGTGTTTGGGAGGAGACAAACGTCCACGGGCCAGTCCCACGGCAGCCAAGCGCATTCCACAGCACACAGCTGGGATTCAGGAGCCTGGATGTCACATCTGACATTGTGTTTTCCCCAAAGCAGATCCAGAGCCAAACGTTCCTGGCAAGTGAGGAGGGATGGAAGGGCTCCCGCCAGAGGTCAGCAATGGATTGTGGGAAGTGGTCAAGAGAAGGGAAGAAGCCATGCAACGGTGTGATCTCAAGTGAAACCCCAGCCTCATCTCGACCGTGTGGGGAGCTTTGCGGCATGGATGACCCGTGAGAGTCTGTCCAGCCTTAAGGCTTTTGCATTTCTACACCAGCCAGGCACTAGCTATAGGCCCTTTGGGGATCAAATTCTGGGCATCTGCAACACCTGTGGTAGCAAGAGCAAGCCACTAGTAGCAAATCATGCAGATGCACAGGAATGAGTGCACAATAGCATGAAGAAACAGGAGATGTGAACACAGCAGCGTCCACCTGGGGGAGGAAACAAACGCCTGCAAACAGGCTCTCTGGACCTCCTCATGATGACTTGTTTATTTTGTTTTCACTTTTTGCTGGACCAGAGTTCAAACACCCAACCTTGCACTTGCCAGGCAGACACTTGTGCCGTGGCGCTAACTCCCTGGCCCCGATGAATGGTTTGTTAGCCCCCAATACTGTCAATGATGCTCTACTGTTACTGCTCTCACCTAGAGAAGCAGCTCTTGTTCAGAATCTGCCACTTCCCGGAGCACAGCTCTAATTGAAGCCTAGCATTTCAAATGAAATATGTTGGAGATAATATTTAAAAGATGTCGTTCTGTCTGGCATGTCACTGGAGTGTGACACAACTCAGGGAGCCCTGTAAGAAGTAATGAGGCAAGAGGAGCCCTAGTAGATCCATTCACAGAGCCCTGCTCAGGGAGTGAACTAATATTACTGGCCATAAATGTTGTTAGCGAGACGTGAGGAGGATGTTAGCGCTACCGAGCATTATAATCAAATCTCAATAATGACCAGTGATGCAGTCTAATAAATTGTAGACTGCGTGTGCCATGCATATTCATGCCGTCAGAAACCTCAGCTTCCTAGCTGCAGAGAGTCAAGGGCTCTCACTGTAAAGCACTGGGCTTAAAGCCATACTGAGAAAAATCAAAAAGCAGTAGCTGGACCTTCTGACAGAAGTATCCAAGTCCTCTGCCATGGAGTACGTTCCTTTTATCCCTTCCACCTTAATGACAATGGAAAAAGCTAGAGTAAAGATTCAGATTTGCTACCAGGAGACAGACTCCTGAGTTCTAATGCATGCTCATTGGATAGGCGGACAGGAACAGCAGACAGCTTCCTCTGTCGCCTGTCACACACACTACAACATCAGGACTCCCAGGCTTGTTTCTCTGGCTCCAGGGCTTGCCAAGCACATTGTGGAAAAATAAAAAGTTCTTGTCGTGAAGAAAGAGGACGCCATGTGTATGCATTTGTAAGAAATAAATCTGCTCTTACCAAAACCCATCCAGGAAAAGCTGAGGAAAGTCCTTCAGGAGAAACACTTTCAGTGCACCAGTGATTTCATGTTCTGGGGATCTCCTGAGAACCATCATTTCTTTAAATTGGGGCATGATTTCTCAGGAGTTTTTGTTGTTGTTGTTTTAGAATGCTGTTTTTGTGGGTGTCTGCTTACCAGGCCAAGTGAATGTATGTTCCAGAGTTTATAGCTCCTTGACCACCCTTTGTCCAGGGATCTACTGCCCCCTGGAGTCAAGAAGAGGACTAGACATATTCTTACCCTCTGCCCAACCCACCCTATGTCAAATAAAAGGGTGGGAAACAAAATGAAACAAAACAGTTTTCTTTGATTGACATTAGCACTTTTACATAACAAGGACCTCACAGTTCACTTACCTCTTCGTGAATGAGAAAACTCAAGTCTGGAAAGAAGACCTAACCCCCCCCCCCCCCAGTCACTGGGAAAGGGCTGCATTGGTTAGAAAATGTCAAGTTCCTACGGTGCCAAGATCCTGAAAGTGAAGGCCACAGGATGCTGCGTCCCGTTTCAGCTCCTGCAGCTTCAGGGGTGTAGATTCAGAAGGTGACACTAAGGCGCGGAGACTCCTTAATCTGCAACAGGTGTTCCTCGCAGGGCGATTTCATGACCACGAGAGGAAGGAGCCCGGAAGTCCCATTTGGCAAACCTAAAACCTGTGGAGCACTCTGCTAGAAACAGCTTTGAATTTTCTCTCGGGCTCATGTCTGATCTCCTTTCATGCTATAAATGCCTCAGGGCACTTGTGTCCTGGGAGCTGAGTTACCTGGGCCCAGGTGTGAGACTCTCAGACTTGCGATCTTCTACAAATGTCCTTGGCAGGCAGAGATCAATCGTGCCTTACATGGCGGTTGATCCAAAGAAAATCCTGTCCAACAGTTCTGGGAGGCTCGGAGAACTGGTATGAACATATAAAGAGAAGGAAGGAAAAAACATTGCCCCAGTTGACTTGGATAATAATTTCCGTTCTTCCCTGCTCCTTCCTCTTTGAAAGTATTGGCAGACACAATGATCATTATGCATAGCAAACTTGTACTAATAACAAAATTTCAAAAATCATCTTCTAGTACTCAAAAAGGTACTGGTCAGAAGCATGATTTTTTAATATTAGGATGAGTAATTCATCGCGTGGTATTTCATAGTCTTGTGGGAATCCATTCTCCTCCTACTAAACACTGGTTGAACATTTTCATGCAAGTTAAATGTTTTCCCTCTCCTTGTCTCCGTTACTTGTCCTTACATGTTATGGTAAAGATTACATAAATTAAGTAACTCTTACTAACCAGTGTTTTGGAGAATCCTGTCTTTAAGAACTAATTCTTTAATGGAAGGGAACAGGAAACATTTTGGCATTAAGTTTTTTTCCACTTTGAAATTGTAGCTATTAATGGATATTACTTATAAATTGATGAATTTCACTGTAGAATAATCATGGATATCATAGGTTTTTTTTTTTTTTTTTCCCCCGAGCTGGGGATAGAATCTAGATTCCTGTGTGTGCCAAGCACGTGCTTCAGAATGGGCTGCACCCCAGCCCTCTCACTTTTCTTACTCCTTTCTCTGTGTGCATCAGTCTAGATTAGCTGTTGACTGATTAGGTGAGGATGATAGACTAACTTAGCTGATGTGCAAGGGTGGCCATCACCACCCACTTTTTTGCAGCTTACCCATACCCATCTCTTTAAATCATATTCAGTATACCAGAAAATACAGTAACACACACATATTTCCATCTGAAAATTTATTTATGGTACCCACAACTGGAAAAGCTCTCATCCTTTGTCTAGAAAAGAGGCAAAGTACTTGGATGTTATTATTTTTTTCTTCAATAAAGAAACTGAAATGCAGCGATGTGAAAACAGTTATAACACAGCTTGTGTTACATGACAAGGGATGAGAAAGGGAAAGAAAAATAATTATTTGCTATACACACACATGCATACACACACACACATATTCACATACACACATGCACACACACCAAACGTATACCTAACAGAACCCAAAAGAGATACTCAGCTATTAAAATCTTGCTTGCTATAACGTCACATGGCTCCCCTAGGTAGATAATATTTATAAGCCCCGTTCCCTGCTGCCGCACCCCTTCTCCCTCAGCAGACATCACCCCTGGTCATAATCCTTTGCTTATTAAACTTCCCCAATGTTTCATTCTTGAAGATTGGGAGCCAGCAGCAGTGCTGCTTTCATTGGGTCATGGTAGTTCCCCAGCAACTTCATTTACAGGGCATGGAGGAATTTAAAGGTTGGCCTCCATTGCAGACATACTGTTTCCTACTTTCACTGCACTAGATCAACCCACTTGCCCTTGGTAATGCAGGTTAATCTCCCCACTCAGTACAATAGCACCTTGTTTTCCTGTGATGCTGAGACACCAAGAGTCAAATGCGTCTTTTTCCCTTGCTCATTTTTCCTCCTCTGAGGCAATGGGGCCTAAAAGAGTAATTTTTTTTTTTTTTAATTCTTCAAGCTCCTGGTCTCATAGTGCAGGGGGAATAGTAGATGTAGGTGAAAGTCAATAACCCACCATAACTCAGTCTCAGTGGTTATTTCTCAGGTGGTCTTTGTTCAGTTCCATGCACAGAAAGGTGGTCTAACCCAGGCTTTGAAACATTCCTAGTAAGGATGTACACAGAAAACATCTCAAAATCATGAGTTTTTTTTTTTTTTTTTTGTTGTTGTTGTTGGTTTTTTTTTTTTTTTTTTGAGACAGGGTCTTGCTATGCAGTTCAGGCTGGCCTTGAGCTCACTTTTGTAGCCCAGGCTGATCTTGAACTCACAGCGATCCTCCTGCCTCAGCCTCCCAAGTACTGGGATTACAGGCATGTGCCACCATGCCTTGCTAAAATCGTAATTTTTGAAGATTCGATTTTTTATCGTTTTTTTCTATTGTGATCTTTTCGCTTCTCTGAGAAATCTACATTGCCTTGAGGATAAGCAGATCATTAGAGAAAAATATATAAAGAAGAAACACCATGCTCAGCTTTCTGACTTCCAAGAGCCTTTTCAGAATCAAAACAGACGGCTTGAGAGAGACAGTGCAGTGTTCAGGCCATCCTCATAGAATTAGAAAGCGAGTGGAGAGTCCCTGGGTCATGATGGCATCTCTGCTACAATCACATAGCAGGAGGGAAACATAGGGTGAGACGCATGGCTGGTCTCAAGGGAAGGCAACTCTGTTCTATTGTCCTAAAGAATAGGACAGGCAAATGCTGAACGCAGTACATATAATTCCAAGGTTTTTTTCTGTTCTCGTTTTTTAATGTAATTAGTACAGTGTCTACAGGATCTCACTATGAAGATCAGACTCATAGTGATCCTCCTGTTCTCAGCCTCTTAGGCGCTGGGCTTACAGGTATGCATCACCATACCCAATCTTAAGCACATCTCAGCCTGTCTTGGGGGTGGGGCAGGCAACTGCACACTGGGGATCAAACTCCAGTCACTGTGCTCTGACTAAGCACGTGTTTTAGCCCACTGAGCTGTCTGCCAGCCCTAGTTTCAAGGTTTTTGTTACTCCAGGTGAAAAGGATTGAGCTCTCCATACAGGTCAGGCCACAGTCTCCTTTGTGACCTCTAGATGACATATAGGTAAGTGTGTTCTATGTGTTTCCTTGGCAGCAGAGAGGCTGCAACATGGACCCAGCTGCATATGTGGGATCTGCAGTGACTGGGTTGCTGAATTGACCCCGAAGCTGTGTTTTCAGTATGGCTACTCATGATGGAGCCTAGATTAACATTACAAACATCCACCAGAGAAGGCACATGCGAAATCAAACCAAACGGACAGAGAGAATAATTTGTTGCAAAGCAAAACAAATTTGATGAAAAAAACAGAATGTTTTTCCAAGCAATATAAAGCAGGGAAAAAGAATAACTGCAATAAAGAAATAGCAGTGTCATCTGAAACCCAAAATGAAGTGATAGAAACTTAACTAAGTTTAATGTTTAAACTTGCCTACTGGAACCCAAAGTTTATAAAACTAAACTTAAATATGCTGCTTCCATGAGATAAATATTGTTGGAAATAATACCACACAGAAAACTTCAAAATAAAGCCATGAAAAGAAAAATCAATACCAGTAAAAAATCAGCATAAGAAAATAATATCTGGAAAAGTAAAATTTAAGTCAGCAGCTCTAGGCTGAACAATGGCATCATGTAATTTAAAAACTGCAAGCCAAGGGAAGTTGTGCCGTCATGAATTTCTACACACTCTCTGACAGGCTTGAGTAAAAGTAAAACTTGCAAAACTGCAAGGAATGTTTAAGAAATAAACACTGGAGATTTTTAAAGAAACCCTATCAAATACAAATAAGTTAAGATGATGTAAGCATTGAACAGTTGAAAATAGTTATTTGCTCATTCATTGGTGAAGTAATTTCTATTATTTTTATTTTCTTTGTTCTATTTTTTTTTTAAATTGCAGTATGGTATAATATTCGTGAATAAAAATAAATAGGTACTGGAATACAAATATTTTTAATGGAAATCACAACTGCTGCATTTCTAATAATAGCACATTGGAGTCTGCAAGGGTGAAATGAAGATTGTTTAAGTTCTGAAGCAACAAACCCCTGGGAAAAAGCCAAGGTGGATGAAGAGCTGTGGGTTTAAGGGAGATGGAGGTAAGAGTATTGATCCAAGGGACCTACAAAGATAGGAGCAATCAGCATCCAGCAGAGCTACATCCTGTTAGTGGCTGTCACGGGAACTAAGCCATGATCTGTTGCAAACACAGTATGGCTCCCAGGTGGATTTGCTCATCTCTCACTACAAGAACTGGAACATCCATCAAGAGTGGTCAGCACAGCACATAAACGGTGTCTAGCAGGAGATTGCTACTTGTGCGGTTGGACTTTGTCTAGCCTCTTATCAACTACCTTCTGTGAACAAACACCCTAAAGGGCAATTTATAAACAAATCTATACTATGCCTGACCTCTAGGAACAACGGGGTCGTTAGAGGACAGAATAACTGAAATAGTAGAGAGGACAAAGCCAAGAGCTATTCACTGCTGTGGTACAAACTCCAGCATCAGAAAGGAAGTGGGGGAGAATTTTCAATGTCTGCTCAAGACATTGTTTGCTATAGATAGTATCCCATCAAAAGATGAAGCTGAATAAAACAGACATAATTTAAAGAACAATTTATTTTTCCACAGAAAAATATTGCTTTAATTTGCAAGTGTTTGTGGAGAACACAGTATGCAGAGGAATGTTATCAACTGAAAACTGTCTCTTGGGGACACACATTCCCCATTTCCATATTTAATAAAAATTAATTGTAAAGGGAGAAAACTTCACTGTGCATTACAGAAAGTCATTCTTGTTTCATTGATCATTATTTCTGTCTCCATATTTTTACAAACATCTTATTCATTTCTCCATCCCTTCTGCCCTATCTATGAATAACTACTCATGTCTCATACTCCTGAGAGAAACCTTCCATGGCAGACCCGTGGGACCCTGCCTCCAATCCTTAACACTCTCCCCTTGTGGTAGCTGATATATTGTGTCAACTTGAGAAGTTAAAGGCTTCACTAAGTCAGCTCAGCAGGCCAGGCAGATAGCTCAGTGGACTAAAGCACTTGCCTAGGTAGAGCACAGCAGCCAGGGTTCAATCCTCAGGATGCCATGCTGGGTCTACCCTGGAGTGTGCTGAGACAGCAATTGAGACTGGCTGTGGTTGTGTTCATCTATAAACCCGGTGCTTGGGAGGCTGAAAATATGAGAATCACTATGAGTCCAACCTACATAATGAGACCCTGCACACCCTATACTAAATACCAAATAATAATAATAATAATAATAATAATAATAATAATAATAATTTAAAAACTAATAAATTAGCTCACAATTTCCATATCCTAGGGTGTGAAGGTCCCACCCTAGAGTGACTCAACATTTAAAGGATGTAAAAGGGAAAGGAACAAGGATGGAGCACTCTACTTCCTTGGTGGAGCTCTGGTCTTCCCAGTCAGCTTGGGCACTGTCTCCTGGCACCTGTAGTGTAGACTCTTTGGGTTCCACCTTGGTTCCTTCAGCCTTGTGGTGTGGACTCCTCCACCTTCAGTAGCAGACCCATCAGTCTCCTAATAAAGACTTGAAGGGAACACTGCAGAGGTCTCCCTCCTCTGACTCCCTGTCTGACTATCTTAAGCCCTCACTGACACACCCCTATTGTCTTCTCCTTTTGCCTTCCTGCCCAGCCCCATGATACCTGTGCTTAATGCAGAAGACGGTTACTTAATGCTGAGCACGCTGACTTAGCCACCCATCTCTACTCATGAGCATTACATCCCTGCATTCTACTAACTATGCATTGCAATTTTTTAAAAAAATCTCTACTGAACATATATTGATTTTTTTCTTTCTTTGTTTCCTAATAAGTTCAATATTACAACTATTTATGCAGTGTTCACCTTGTATTGGGTATTAGAAGCAATCATCTAAATATGATTCAGGTTTGAGAAATATGTGCAGAACTTACATGCAAACACCATGCCATTAGATAGACAGACTTGAGCCTTTCTGGATTAGAGTATTCACAAGGAGACTGGGAACTAATCCTCTGTCAGTTCCAAGGGATGATTGCATAAACCCAAACTCTGAAATGGCCTATGAGAGAAAATTATTTTGTTCTGTGAAAGAGACAGTGATATGGCCACACATCATATTTAGTTAATTATGTTTAGCTAATTTAGTTAGTGAGGAAGCCCCTGCCCTAAGAAGAGTTTGATGGATGATGGGCAAACCAGAGATGTCATGTGAGGACAGGGCAGGAGCTCATGCTGAGGAATCAGGCTCTCACAGTGGGCAAAGCATGTCCTTCCCACTGGGAAGTAAGGAGAAAATCCTTCTTGGTTTATAGGCGCAAGGGAAAGCTGTTTGTTTTAAATGATGACAGCCTCAAGATTTCTACACAGGGGGCCCCAGAGATAGCTCAGTGGCATAAGTGCCTGCCGAGCAAGCACAAGGTTCCAAGTTTGATCCACAGTATTTCCAAAACAAATAAAAAAATGTAAAAAAAACTTTCTGCTCAAAACTTTTGATGTTTCTCACATCTTTGATCTTTGTCTTACTTCTTTTGAGTGTTTGTACTATTCCCCTCCCACTCCTGTTCTCCTCCCCACGCCTTTCCTATCCCTCTCCCTCCTGTTCTTTTTTTTTTTTGGTGATGGGTATCAGGAATCAAACTCAGGTGCTTGCATTTGCCAGGCAGGTGCTTATGC
This sequence comes from Myocastor coypus, assembly GCA_004027025.1. Classification (NCBI taxonomy): domain Eukaryota; kingdom Metazoa; phylum Chordata; class Mammalia; order Rodentia; family Myocastoridae; genus Myocastor; species Myocastor coypus. The sequence goes on along the minus strand of PVJA010004098.1, from coordinate 59,928 downwards.
TGCTGAGCTATCTATCTCCCCAGTCTTTTCTTCCTTCGTTCCCTTTGTATTTTCTTTCTTTATTTCATCTTCTTCTTCCTTTTTCGCTTCCTCATTTTCTTCTCCTGATCCCCACCTTGTTATTGGCAAATGAACCCAGAGTCTTCATATTGGGCTAAATTGTCAGCCCTTTTGAAAATTTTTAATTTGAAAGAAGGCTTTACTAAATCCGCCCCCCACCTTCTGCTCTGGCAATAGAATCCAGAGTCTTCACGTTGAGTGAAATCTCCAGATCACCTTTTTTATTTTTTACTGATATCATACTCAGGACCTTGTGCTTGTACTTGCCAGGCAGGAACTTATACTGGTGAGCTATTTCCCCAGCTGTCCCCACCCCGCCTCATTTTCAATTTTTAATTTGAGAGATCATCTAATTAAATTGCTTAATTGCTAGTCTACTCTAGCCCTGAATTGGAAGCACTCCTGCTTCAGCGTCCTAGAGTGGTGGGATTGCATGGACATGTCCCCAAGGCAGTCATTTTCCTCTAAGTCCCTAATTTAAGGTACCCTTGACATGTATTGAAAAGTCTTGTCTTTAGTGCTCTAAAGTTATATATTTATCTCAGGATATGTTTTCATTGTGTTTAATTAATTTGATTAGTTATTAACTCTTTTGTTTTCTTTTTCTCATTTATTTTAAAGAAATATTGTTCATATTTTAACTTTTTACTTATTTCTACAAAAACTACATTATGTTCTTTTCAGTTAATTTTAGCCTATCCCTTTCTTTCTAAATTCTGGCAGAAATTACCAAACTTCTAATTCAGTATTCATTTTTTCCCTTACCAGAGTGGTTGGCCCCATATAGAACTATTGATCTCCAAAGTCCTTTGTAATACTGTGTCCTTCACTATGGTTGTTACTGATTAGACAGTGAGCGTATAGCTGTCCAAAGCCATGCTTGGGAGAGTTTTCCTGTCTCGAGCATATATAACTGAGATTTAAAATCACTTTCAATTTAAGTCCGTCAATAATTTCCAACTCTCAATTCCAAACTATCTTCAGGTGTGACTAGTCAGAGCTTACCAAAACCCCTACCATTTTATTACTTATCAAAATAACTTCCTAAATCCCACATATCAGGACAAATTACTCCAGTCTTCTAAATGGCTTCTCACATTAACCTACATGCAAAGGATTATGGAATATTTAACAAATTTAAAACTGGCAAAGGTCAATTTTCTGCTTGAACAGCAGAAATTTGATTACAAGTTGCATATAATGAATTCCCACACACCGTAGATTTGAAAGGGAAGGATAAAGGCTTATAAAGCATTTGAGTCTTTTCTTTTGCTCTCTGCTGCTTTGAAGTCCTCGCAGAAGCCTGCTATATCCCTGAGAGGCAGACATAGTGAAGGGAGAGGAGCTATTGTTTCTTATAGCAATGGTCATTTCCACTTGGATGATAAGACATTTATTTTTTACCAAAATTATTGAAATAAAATAAATATTCTTCTTTTGCACATGAAGATAGGTTTTGAAGTCTTTCAGATCCAAAAACATTGATTTTGAAATAAGGTAAGACAGAATGCTCAAGGTGAGACCAACGTTTGCATAGCCCAGTACCTGGTAGCTGTGACTTATACCTACAGAAGTCAGGGCGATCACTGACCTGAGAAAAAGTTATAGATAAAGGTAAATATCCATGTAACCAAAAGAGCAATTAGAGATTTTCTTAGTAGATGCAGAGCCTTGAGACCTGTCCCTGGGACCATGTGGACATTAGGTTTGAGAAGAAACAAACGTTGAGAGGATTGTGCTTGAAGGGTTGACATGTCTGAAACTAGGAGAAGCAAAAGGGCATCATCACACAGAACAATTTGCTGTATCAAACTACGGTAAACTATTACTCATTGAAATGGATTTCACAAATATTCTTAGAAGTAATACATCCAAATAGTTTTGCCATCGAAGAAACAAAGTGAAATATTAAAGAGTTCAGATTTCATTTGAAGGAAAAGCAATGGCATATAAGCAAACAAAAAATAAAAAAGTGTTATAAATGGAACAGAAGCAAATAAGAAAAATCGGAATTTGTTGAAAAGTATAAAAATAATACCATGATGTCATTAGTAGGGACAACTCTATTTCTTTAAACTGGTGATTAAAGTGATGCAAAATTTACATTTCTCAAGATTCAGAAAATCAAATGATAATAATGTGATTATAGAGATATGTATTACTATATATCAATAAATATAGTGAAATTTAAACTTTTTTCTTTTTCTTTTTTTTGTACCATGAATTGAACTCAGGTCCTTGTGCTTGCCAAAGAGGTGCTGTACCACTGAGCTATATTCCCAGCCCTAAAACAAAATTTTAAGCTATGTGAATGCTTCTGAAAAGAAATGCTGACTGCAGAGACAGCTCAGCAGGCCAAGTACCTGTGTGGTAAGTACAAGAATCTAGGTTCAATCCCTGGTACCACATGCTGTGCCAGTTGGGAATCCTGGGCATGTTGTGCTGGCCACCAAAACTGGGTGTGGTGACACATGCCTGGAATCCCAGCATCGGGGAGGCCTGTTTCAGAGGATTACTACAAATATGAGCTGTGTGGTGAGGGTCTGTACCAAATAAATAATTAAGAAGATTAAAAAAAAAAACATTCATTTGCCTTTTTTCACTCAAAGGAACATTATGTCAAATAGTCCAGTAAAAGGTAGCTTAAACTTAAAATTCTTTCAGAGTCCAGAAGGAGTAGATAAATTGGAGTTCATGTGTTTAAGCTATCAAAATCTTGACAACATAATCAGAGTAGGAGAAAGATAAATGGAAATTTTATGTAATTCAATCACTCATGGGCAAGAATATAAACTCCTCACATCCCATTCAAAATCAGGAAAATATCAAACTCAGTGTTGTATAATGCGACATAATTCATAGCTCATCTTGAACCTACGCTATGTAATCTAACCCAGTACCAGACTAAAGAAGAAAAAGTATATCATTACTTTATGATAACAGGAATAGATTACGAAAAAAGGAAGAAACTTGACAACTATTCCTGACAAAATAAAAGCAAGTGACTTTTAAAAGTAGAAGATACTTTTTCAACTGATAAAGGATTTCTATTTAAAAAACAAATATGCATAAATATTTTAAGTATTTGTTAAATAGTTATAGTTGTGAGATCTCCAAAGAAACATCAGCAATTCAGTGGTCTCTCCCCCACTGTCTATCTGTCTCTCTGTCTCTGTCTCTGTCTCTGTCTCTCTCTCTCTCTCTCTCTCACACACACACACACACACACACACACACACACACAGAGTTACGTTTTAAGAATTGTCTCATAGAATTATGGAGGCTTGCAAGTCTGAAATTTGCTTGGTGTTCACAGGTGTGAGAACGGGTGTTGTAATTCAAATTTGCAGGCTAAAAGCTGGCAGAATTCCTTTTTGCTTGGAGTAAGTCCATATTTGTTTACTCAGGTGTTTAGCTGATGGGATATGGCCCACTGCATTAGGGTAGACAATCTGTTACATAGTTCAACTCCATCAATTTAAATATTTATTTCATCTAAAAATGCTTTCTCAGAAATATCCAGATTGAATTGTTACCAAGCACTTGAGTAATGTGGTCGGCCAAATTCATACATTAAATGAACTATTGTACTGAAATAAAATAATTTTCTTGAAAATTAGGAATATGCCAAGTATGCTTATTACTAAAGTTTCAATGAAGTAATCAAAGATTGTAAGATCAATGAGGATAAAATGAAATTTTCAGGCTGTCCCCAATGATGTGATTGTCTAAAAATTAAAATTAAATATATCTACCAGAAAATTATAAATTTATTAATATGGAGTCTCAAGATAGTGTCCTTTTGTATTACTACAATGAAATACTGAAGACCGTGTGATTTATAAGTGGAGAAAGTTGGCTTTGCCTCCTGTTTCCAACTGCTAGAACACTCAGTGCATGGTACTGGATTTTACCCCACTTCTGGGAGGGACTTTTGGCTTCTGCATAACTAGCAATGGCAAGAGAATAGAGCAGAGATGAATGAAGCAATGAAGTCAAGTCAACTGCACTTTATAGTGTCCCTCTTCCTTTAGAACTAGCTCCCTGCTGTGAAAATGCCGTTGGTTCAGTCCTAGGGACAGAGCGCTCAGAAATAGTTTCAGCTAAGCTCCATATCCCAACATGATTATCCTGATCAAGAAGTTTCCAGCACATTAGCCTTAGGGCATGAATGCAGATCATAGCAGAGATTCCAGCACATGTTAGGATGTACAGTGAATACACAAAAACTCAACTGTATTTCCATACATTATCCACAATTAAGAAAACACAATGTAAATGATTTCACCTATAATGGCAATGAATGCATGTGGTATATCAAACATCTGACCAAAGATTTAGAGACTCTTTATGTACATAATAGTGAAACTTTTAAAAATACAATGAAAGATAAAACAAATTTGCTAAGTGTAATGAACAGAAAGATTCACTATTAGAATTATAGATACTGCTTCTTTCCAGATAAATCTATAGATTTGGTAGAGTGAAATCATTGTTTAAAAAAAAAAAACGAAAAATGACAAGCCCATTTTAAAATATGTTTGAAGGAGCCAATGGTCTGAAATATCCATAAATTCAATTTTTTTCTATGTCTAATGCAAGTGTATATATGCTTGTGAGGGAATAACCTGCTATGGGCACATAGAGATGCAAAGCTAACCCATGTCTTTGGCAGTCTGAAACAGCTCAAATTGGCTTGAAAGATTAGCAGGAAAATTATTGGCCACTTCAGTGAATCAAACAGGCCCTTGGAAAAGCATTTCACAGGAAAAGAAATGAAAACGGCACACAAACATGGAAAAGTGCTCTGTGTCATTAATAATTCAGAGAGCTGCAGATTAAAATGGAAGATAAAATATTATTTCCATCACTATTTTGGCAAAATTTTACTGCTAACATCATGTTCTCAAGAATAATGAAAAGCAAAGGAAAATCACACATTTGCTGGTGAAAGTATGAATCCAAGTTACTTTGGGAAATAAAAAACTTGGCATCATCCATTAATGTGTGTATCACGTAGCTACACAATTCTATTCTATTGCCATTATGCACATTTTAATTTCTGTATATGTACACAAAGTAACATGCACTCCTACATTCAGAGTAGTATTATCAATAAGAAAAATATTCTAAATGTAACCTATGCTTTGTTGTTGCTTATCAAATGATCACAGATTACAAATGGAACTAGTTTCTTACCTCACACTTTCTATCACAAGTCTGAGCTCAGCTGCAGTGAACCCTGCTTGTGTTCTCCGGGTTGAAGCCAAGCTGTTGGGGAGGCTGCTTCTCCTTCTCTAGTTTGTAGTTTTCCTTCAAGTTCATGTGGTGGTTTACAAAAGCCAGAGACTTGCTGTGTGGAACTAAGGTCCTCACGGTCATGCTGGTTTTTGCCATGTGAATGCATCCTGCTTCCTGGCTCTGATTTCATGAACCATCCACTGGAACAAATTGAGCCATCCCTGCTCATCTTTCCAAAGTAGTAGAGATTGTAAATGACATCTACAAGTCTCTTCACAGCAGCACTTAGATTAGGGCTTAAATAGGACAAGATGTGTACACAGAAATATTGGGGAACCTTGGAGAGCACAGGAGAATTCTGCCTGCTACATGTCCTGTCCTGAGCGTAAATAATTACAATAAAGCCACATGAAGCATTATACGCTTACACTAGTAACAGCAAGATTAACTTACATATTTATGTGAAGACAAAAACCACATTTATGAAAAAATTTCATCATAAAACAAAATATGTATCATTCCACATTCATAAGTGTCAAAGATGATCTAGTTTACTCATTTGACTCTACCTCTACACTGCTCTTAGGTGGGAGAACTCTACATAGTATCCAGATGCTTAGCTGAAATTTAGGAGCTACTTCTGAGGTGAGGTGAGGGAGGCATTTCTGATTAGAGAGGAGACAGAAGAAGACATAAGCTAACTACTAACAATCTATTTCTTAAGCTGGGTGTTAAATATTGTATGTATTTCAAACACTAAATATACACAATCTGTCTATAACTGTATGAAAGATTGCACATCAGAGGTTTTAAGATAAAATTGAATAGTATAAAAGGAAAGATTCCATTTACAAAAACAAAAAATGTACGAAATAATAAGAAATTTGCAGACCCAATCAAAAATCCATTAAGTGTCATAAATAATAACTCCGATTAATGGTGACATGTACTTATAAAGATAAGATTTGTTACAAAGATATCAAGAATACAGTTTTGACCTATTAAATTTGTACCGTGTTTGGTAGTGCATGCTTCTAAACCGAGCACTGTGAGTGGCTGAGGCTGGAGAGTTGAAGGTTCTAAGCCATCTTGGCCAACTTGTCAACTTAGTGAGTCAAGTCTCCAAACAAGAAATAAAAAAGTAGTCTTGAAATAAAAAATAAAAAGTGGCTAGAGATTTAGCTCAGTGTGAGAGCTCTGGATGCAGCCCTCAGTATAAATGACAGCATGGATGAATAAATAAATAATTGCATACATACATACATACATACATACATACATACATACAAAATTTGTCAGCATTGTCTATTAAATTTGCATGTGTAGCTTTCAGCTTAATGGAAATAGATCAATCTTAAAGTCCTATTATGATTTCCATGAAGTGCCTCTTTCCATTTTCTAACCTTTTCCTGAATAACTGAACCAACTGTAAAAATTCCAAGCCACTTGGCTGCCCACCTGGAGCAAGTGCAGCCATGGTGTAGTGTTCTTCATGGTGCTGTCCCGTGGGGTCATTTCTAGCAGTGTGCTCTGCTGTAACCAATGAATTTTGAGAGTGTGAAGAAGAACCAGCCCCCATCTTTCCCTTCTAGTCTCCCAGATAATGTCTGTGAATATAGAGTTTTCACAACCCAATATTGTAATTAAGAAAGTGACATGTTTGGGAAGGATTTTAAATGACAGCATTTGTTAAGCTGTTTGTTTAGTGAACCCTTTGAGTGTACTGTTACACAAGAATGGTCTTAATTAAGGTTGATTGGAGCATTATTGGAGTAGTTGCTGACAGAAAAGATCTCACTGGTGACAAGGCAGCAAGGATCCCTCACATTCAGTTTGAAGGAGAAAGCAATTGCACTAAGTCAGATTTCAAAATGCACTGTGGTGCCAATACAGACACTATGACCAAGTTCTGACCGTTGAGAAGTATACATCTCATGTATGTGTCTGAGGATCTCCTGTGAGTTATTTTTACAAAGAAATTATTTTTTAAAACATTATGCAATATTCAAAATGTATACCATGTCTGGAAATGTGTACTTAAATGATTCTATAATCAAGTCACTTAACATGATCTACCTCATCTAGTTCTCTATGTTGTTTTTTGTTGTTATTAAGAGCAACTGATGTTTTATTTTATTTATTTATTTATTTATTTATTTATTTATTTATTTATTTAGTCTTTTTGAGACAGGGTCTCGCTATGCAGTTGAGGCTGGCGTTGAGCTCACTTTTGTAGCCCAGCCTGGTCTCGAACTTGCACCAATCCTCCTGTCTCAGCCTCCCAAGTGCTGGGATTACAGGCGTGAGCCACCATGCCTGGCAGCAACTGATGTTTTAAATTTCAGCTTACAATTACTAAAATTCTCACACTGTGCTTTATATTTATTTATTTATTTATTTATTTATTTATTTTGGTCTTTTTGAGACAGGGTCTCGCTATGCAGTTCAGGCTGGCCTTGAGCTCACTTTTGTAGCCCAGGCTGGTCTCAAACTCCCACCAGTCCTCCTGCCTCAGCCTCCCGAATGCTGGGATTACAGGCGTGCACCACCATGCCCAAATTTTCACACTGTGCTTTAGATCTCTAAGTTTATTCACTTTGTTCAGTTGTAACTATTTGACCTGCCTCTCCCATGAGCCTCTGCTCTTCCTGTCCTTGCTAGACATCTTTCTCCTGTATGTTTACATTCAGTCTCATTTTTAGAATGTCAAGTTCAAGATTATGCTGCACTTTTCTTTCTAAGTCTTGTGTGCTACACTTAGAATAGTGTTCTTTCTCTTTTTATCCACACTGTTGCAAGCGTCAGAATATTCTGCATTAGTAAAGGTGAACAGCACAGCACTGTGCACACACACCAAAGTGTTCTTACCTCGTCACCCATTAGTTGACATTTAGAGACTTACCATCATGACTATGTAAACAACTCTACCATGAATGTGGGAGTAAAGATATCTCGACAAGGTGCCGATTTCATTTTTGTTGGGTCTATACTCAGGAATTAGTCATCATGTTGTAATTCTATTTTCAATTGTTTGAGGAATATCTATACTGATCTCTGTAAAAGCTGCATTGAATCATATTCCTACCTAGAGTACATAGTATGTGAGAGTCAGCTTTTCTTCAATATTGTGATCTCTTGGTTTCTTTCATTATAGCCATCCTCTTCAGGCTTAAGTTGAAATCTCATTATGGCTTTAGTATGGATTTGCCTGTTGTTTCAGAGTGTTGAACAGCTTTTCATATATTTATTACATATTGTTATGTTTTATTTGGAGAAATATGTATTCTGGGTCTTTGTCTATATTTTTATTGCATTGTTGTTGTTATTATTATTATTATTACTGATTATTCCTGTTGAGTTGTCCTATTTACTGTCAAATCAATAAGATGGAGATATTCCCTGTGTTTTCTTCTAGGAATTTCATTGCTTCTGAGGTTACTTTATGCCTTTAATCTATTTTCATTTAAAATTCAGAAAAAGTGTGAGATAAAAGGTCTAATATCATTTTCTTGTTTGTGGATATCTAGTTTTTTCCATCACCAGATAGTGAAGAAGTTCAATTTGCCTTTTTTTTTTTTAAATCCGGGACCAGAGTTCAACTCACGACTTTGCACTTGCCAGGCAGGCACTTGTGCCATGGAGCTATCTTCTGGACACAGCATTTTGTCTTCTTGATGTACTTTAAAAAGCCCACTCATGCCCATGCCAGCTCCACCCAGGGTTGTCCTGAGACAGCGATTGAGACTGAGCATGGTGGCATGTGCCTGTTATCCCAGCACTTGGGGGGCTGAAAACAGGAGAAACACTAAGTCTGAGGAGATCCTGTACACCCTGCCTTAATTACAAAATTACAAAAAGAGAAAGAGAGAGAGACAGAGAGAGAGAGACAGAGAGAGAGAGAGAGACAGAGAGAGAGAGAGACAGAGAGAGAGCACAATGACTACATGTAAGTTTATTTCTATTAGTCTGTGTGGCTGTTTATATACCAAAATGCTTTCATTATTATGAATTCCCAAAAGAATTTGAAATCACATAGTGTGATGCTTACAAAATTTCATAATGATCAGGATTACCTTGGCTGCTTACTGTCTTTTTTAGTATTCTAAAATTTTAGAATTGCTTTTTCTTCCTATGACAGAGATTTTGGAAGCTTGATAGGGATTGCACTGCATCTATAACTTGAGGTACCCTATGCGTTTTAACAATAAATGTATGCATGAATATATAGATGAATGTATCACATTTGAAGCCATGAAAATCGGGTGGCTTTGTACACATTTGTATTTCAATTTATTTCATCCACTTTTTATAATTTTTAGCGTATAAAACTTGTAATCACCTCACTGCTGATTCCTTGTTACTTTGTAGTTTTTGATGATATTATAAATGTACATAAAGCATTTTATTTTAGCATCATAGAACTTAGGAAAACAAAAACTAGGACTAAATAGTGAAGTGATTTTACTTTGCTAAAGTTCATTTTAGGCAAAAATCGGTCGATCCCATTGTTTGTTGTTGTTGCTCCTGGCTTTCTCCTGTGCAGAAAGAAAGAGGTAGAATGAATGGAAGGCTGTAAATATGGAGAAGAGGGAAGCATTTTCTAGTGTTCTTTCTAGTAATGGAGAATGGACTACAAAAAATTTGGTAGTTCATTTCTGAATTCTAGCAGCGGAGCTAAGGTACATGCTAGTGAGGCCCCAGACTCATGCAAGGATAAGGCTTGGTTTTCTAAGAGTGAAAGAAACAGTAAAAAGACTGAGGGAGTCCATAAAATTATTTACCCCTGGTGCTTTTAACATAGGAAGGTTGGGGAGATAGTTCAGCAGCATAACAGCCTGCCTGCCAAGTGCAAGGTCCTGTGTTCAATCCCTGGTACCAAAACAAAACAAAAACAGGATGAAGAGGCTATATTTCTTCCAGTGAGCCTATTTGGGCCCTTTGTCAAAGACAGAAATATAATAACTATCGTTAATTTCCTATTATTTTGTTTTATAATTTTATATTGCTTTTATTTCTCTCTCTCTAAAATTAAAAAAATATAATGACAATAACTAGTTTTATTGCAAGTTTATTTGAAAGCTAGACATTCACTAGAACTTCTATAAGAAAAGCTTTGACTTTTGTGTTTTTATTTTGCTATTTTTAAATATCCAAGCTATAGTGAGTCAATGTATTAGTGGCACAAATAAATGGCTTATTTAAAGTGTTAATAAGACACAAAAAGTTTGAGTCTAAAGATTAAATTAAATAATGAAAACTTTAATTCTTATATGAGTTTTAAACTATTGTGTATTAATCTCTGTGCAGAGCTTTAGAAAACAGTTCTGATGTCTGTGAGACTATGTGCTGATTACAACTGGGTCAGAAAGTGTCAACATAGTTATTCCTGGGACGCATAGAGTGAATGTCACATTAGTTCCCTCTCTTGTCTGGTGTTGCTTTCTAATTGTTTCATTATATATCTTCTGTCTTCCCTATCGAGATTTGAAATGCTCATGAATTTATGAAACAATTTTTTTAGGCCTCATCTCCTTACCCTTCGGACATGTTTATCTATTCTTTAAAGAATATATTACTGCTTCGAAGAAAGGATTTACCATTCAATCAAAAAATAATACTACATGCTATCAGGCATGAGCCTATTTGGCCCCTTTGTCAAAGACAGAAACATAATAACTTTATATATGTGTTTAGTTTGAAAGTGTGGAGTTTGAGCAGATGAACCTTTGAGAAAATTAATGCTTTAAATTTTCTCTGCCCTAGAGGTCAGTGTGACTTAAAAATTGTGATTCAAATACAAGCAGTGACTGTATGTTTAGATGGAGCGGTGGGCTTCGACTGTGCTACTTGTTGTATTCACGTTGAAATTGAGCCTGACTCTGAACACCCAGTGGGAGGGCTTTCCTTTCGTGATCACAGTGGGCACGGTGTACAAGAAAGCTTTCCATCCAACACAAAGCTGTGTCCATAATGAGCATGTGGAGCTTTACAGGTGATTTCTGGGGTGTGACAGGTGAGGCAGTGCACCTAGTGGTACAGCCTAACCTGTGAGGGTTTTGATTGTGTGCTCAAAAGGCCAAGGATTTAATTTATCAGATAAAAGGAACTGGATAGCATAGCAATATTTTGAAAGGAATTTCTTAATCATTATTCAGAATATCTATATCTATCTATATCTATATCTATGTCTATATCTATATCTATATCTACCATTGCACTATCTTGTGGTTAGCACCATTTCAGTTGATTCTATGTACCATCACCCTGTAAACATCAACAATTCACAAGTTTTCTGGAAATTGAGAAGCAATACATAAAGTGTCCAATGCTCTGTTGAACAAAGCTCCTTCATGACTTTGAAGTGAATTCAGAATTTTATCATTCCTCTGTGCAATCATTAAAAACAACATTTCTCAGTGAGCTGGACAGCGAACAGCAAGTGTGAAGGTGTGGGCTGATTCTCTTCTATTCTCTGATGCACTCCAGCTCCATACTAAGTGAGGTTCTGATAGCTTTTTTCATCATTCATCTAGTAAGACTTGAGGTATAGAACTGAAGGCATGAGTGGTTATTCGAGCTTTTTATAATCGTTTTGTGTACAATGCTTTTTGGTCAAAGTATTTCCCTAAAGGGTACATTTTTAAAGCTATGAAGTCATACTAGTATTCAATTTTTTCCAAATGATGGTTTTAGAAAAATCACCCTCATTTCTTTTCTCACTATAAAGCAGTGGTTTGCCTAGTGGCTACTGACACAAATACTAAGAATTAATCAGAATAGTATAAGTTCTTTCTGCTTACTATGTGGGTTTTGTATGTAAATGAAGGGCTTTAAAAAGATGTGAAATAGAGAACACTAAGAACTAGGTCAGAAAACATGTTAAAGCCTTGGCCATTACAAAATCTCTTTACCGGGCAGGATGGCTCAGTGGTCTCAAGCACCTGCTTAGGAAAGCTTAGGCAGCTGCCGGGACCGTAGTTAGATCCCCGGCACCACATGCTGCACCAGCGCTGCCCTCAGGGTGGGCTGAGCCGGCCATGAAAATAAATAAATAAACAAAAGTTCTGAAACAAGAAAAAAAAATCATTATTTCAAGCCCAGCAGACTCATCCTTTGGAAAAAAGTGAACACTAGTATGACTTCATAGCTTTAGGCCTCTACCTTGGATCCTTCAGCCTTCTGATGTAGACTCACCAGCCTTCCGTGGCAGACCCATCCATCCCCATGGGCCTCCTGAAAAGGGTTTGCATGGAACACTGTAGTGAGCTTCAGACCTTATGCTGAATCCTTCAGTCTCCAGGGTGTAGATGCCTTCTGCACTGTTCATCATCCAAGTCTGTGACTGACCATTGTACGCCAATCTTGGAATTTCATATACATTTGTACACCTGTGTTATACCTGTTCCTCTAGTAAAACTCTGACTGATACACTTAATGTTCAAAATGACATTCCAGAGGGCCATATTAAAGTGAGAATCATTTTGGAGGACTCTTTCTTTTTACTGTCAATTTCAAGTTACAAAAGTATCATTATATAAAATATGTGTATTGATTTACAGATAAGCAAACTATAAAAATGTTTACATTGCGTTTTTAATGCATTAATATGGGTAACCATGCTGAACATTTTCATTTATTGTTGATTTCATAAGAACGGAAACCTTTTTCTCTAAGTAACTAACACTGCTCAATTACAGCCCCACTTGACAGGAGGTCTGGGGCCTGGGGATATAGCTCAGTGGAACTGTGCCTGCTTGGCAAGCAGGAGGTCCTGGGTTCAATTCTCTATTGAAAAATAAGAAAAATAGTCGAGGCCTGCACCCAGGTTGGACATCTCTGCCATCGTGTGCCCCACACTCTGCCAGCCACCAGAAGTCTGCCCCCACCCACCCAAGCTGATGGACCAGGACTGCACCCTGCTGCAGCAGGAAGAAGAAAAGCACAGCAACCAGACCCAGCCAGGCACATCTGGTCAAGATCAAGACTGGTGGATCTGGAATGAAATTTCGATAGTCACTAGGGGCATAGATTCACCAAAGTGCAGAGGTCATACAAAATGAAGGAGAAAGGTGCAATGTCAGGTCCCGAGGCCACCCAGAACAAATATAGGAGATACTACTACAGAAGAAAATAGGAATCATGAAGTCAAAATCTCTGAATTGATAGCCTCTGAAGTAGACAGACAAGTGCAGAAATGTATAGAGGAACTCAGAGGAGATAACATGCCAAGTAAAAAAAATAAAAATTAAAAAATTAAAAATAAAATAAAACAAAAAAAATGCATGAGTTAATAGAATCTGAAGTGTAAAAAAACAACTCCAGAATAGAGGAAACCAGACCAGAAATAACCTCTGAAGTAAAAAAAAAAAAAAAAAAGACATCTCTAAATTAATAGCATCTACAGTGGGGGAACAACTGCAGAAATGTAGAGATGGGATCAGAGCAGAAACAATCTCTGAAGTAGAGAAAGAAAGGATAACTATAATGAAAGGCTTAGAACCTACTAAGGAAGACAGTGATAATACGTTAGAGGAGAATAGGAAAATGATTGATTCCCTGACTGAGCAATATAGGAAAGAAATCGATCACATGAAACGGTTTCAAAGAGATACACAAGAAAATAAAATCTCAATCACAAGCTGGCAACACTGTACGAATGAAAGTGAAGATAGAGTTTCAGATCTTGAAGACACTGTCACAGCTACTGAAAAGGTAAGAAAAGATCTCTTAAAAACAACTAGGATGCAGTAAAGCATAATTCAACACCTGCAAGATGATGCAAAAATGAACAACGTGAGATTAATAGGCATCAATGAGAAAGGAGTCAATACAAATGATATAGAAAGAATATGGGCAGAAGTAATAGCAGAAAACTTTCCAAATAGAGAAAATAATCTGACATCAGGTAACTGAAGCATACAGAACTCCAATTGACATCAACCTAACTAAAAGCACACCCAGACATATAATAGTCAAGATCCCAGAAATCCACTAGAAGAATAATATACTAAAAGCTGCTAGTGAGAAGAAACAGATTACATTTAAAGGAAAACCCATCAGAATAACAGCATATTTCTCTTCACAAACCATGAAGTCAAGAAAAGCGTGGAAGCCGGGCGTGGTGGCGCATGCCTGTAATCCCAGCACTTGGGAGACTGAGGCAGGAGGATCAATGCAAGTTCGAGACCAACCTGGGCTACAAAAATGTGCTGAAGGCCAGCCTGAGCTGCATAGCGAGACCCTGTCTCAAAAAGACAAAAAAAAAAAAAAAAAAAAAAAAAGCGTGGAGCAGTTTTCAAGCAAGTCGTCCATGAAAACAAATTCCAGCCAAGATGTCTATACCCTGCAAAGCTCTCTTTTGACAAAGTCCAATACTCATTCATATTCAGAGTCCTGCAGAAAATTGGAATAGAGGGCCTCTACCTCAATCTGATTGAAGACATCTATGACAGTCCAACAGTTAACCTAATTCTAAATGGAGAAAAACTGAAGTCCTTTACTCTCAGATGTGCTACAAGGCAAGGATGTTCTCTATCACCACTCCTATTGAATATAATTCTGGAATCATTAGCTATAGCCATTAGACAAGAGAGAGAAATAAAAGAGATGAGAATAGGTAAAGAAGAAGTTGAATTATCATTTTTGCAGATTACGTGATAATCTACTTGGAAGACCCAAAAAACTCCACCAAGAAGATGTTAAAATTAATATACAAATTTGGTAGCATAGCAGAATAAAAAGTCAACACACAAAGGTCAAAGAATAAATAAAAATGGAAAGGCATAACAGAGTTAAATGGAAATCAAGGACTTAAAGGTTAAACAACGAAGTGACTGGAAGCAGAGAACATAGGAAACATGGCAAAACAATGCAAAGGATGAATTCGATAATGGTCCTAAGAACCTCCAGAAGACTTATCACACTGAGGATGGCAATGTTTAACATTAAACCTATATTTGGAATGCCTCTCATTCTGGTCTGTTAGATGTGTGCTGCTTCTAATGTAATTTTAGTTACTGCTACAATCTCTCTCAAGTAAAAGGTTGGTTTGCAAAAAAAAAAAAAAA
>PVJA010004098.1:24377-44460 GCA_004027025.1 Myocastor coypus | reverse complement strand
CCGATCCTCCTGCCTCAGCCTCCTGAGTGCTGGGATTACAGGCGTGAGCCACCACGCCCGGCCTATGCTTAGATTTCTAAAGTCCTGTATAAAAATCTGTAACTGCTTTTATCACATTCTATAGAGATTTATTAGAATATCAATGATTGATAGATAATACCAATTCCAAGTTAAGTCTAAGATGTCTGATACTCAGAAAGACAGTGCTGTTAAGCTCAAGTACCTATGTCATAGTGTAATAGTACCACTAAACTCTTCTTCTGGAGGGTTAAGAATATAAGTTTACAGACCAAAAATTGTGGGAAAAGAAGGATAACCAGTATTTTAACCCTCATCCTTCAAGGTCAGTGAGGACTCAAGACATAAGAGAACCTGTGCTATAACATCCTATAACTCAGTGGTTTCCCAAATTTTCTGTTCAAGTATTTTATAGGGTTACAGAGGAAAGGAATTAAAGATATACAGTGTACTTAAGGTGGGTCACCTAGAGAAAACATTCTCTCGGGCTTTCATAGAGAGAAAACTGGTCAAGCAATGGCCATGACTCATCCAGATGGCTGACACTGACAACAGTTCTACAAAGCACTGTACATGGTTTCAAAATAAACCCTGAGACAATTTGGCTGACCTTGGGAGATACAAACATTACATGTTTTGTTATACAGGTCTTGCTTAAACTTGCCCTTAACCACTCAGCAGAGAAGTTTAACCATGAGTCATAAAACAAACAGCTAATTTAGTATGCTGAGCTGTAAAAGGCTTAAATTAGTAGCTTCCAACATTGCCAGTTCTGCCAATAAGGCCCTGGGATTATGGAACATTGGATTATGTACACAACTATTTTCTCTCAGTTCAATGAGAAGAAATTTTTGCCTAATAATGATTAGAAAAATTATCATGTCTACACCTTGTGCTCTGTATAACTACTAGGAGGACAACAATATGCATTGTATCAAATACTAGAAATGTACTACTAACATATTTTGAAACTGTCACATTGTTATTTCTTATTAAATGCAAGAAAAAATAAAAAATAAACACAAACAGGCAACAGAGTATACTTCTCAACGTAAAAATACATAAATTACAGGGAAAACTCAAGACTATATGCTAAAAGTGACACTTTCAGTAACTGACAAGAGTGGATTGTCTTTTTTTTTTTTTTTTTTTTTTTTTTTTTTTTTTTTTTTTTTTTTGTCTTTTTGAGACAAGGTCTCGCTGTACAGTTCAGGCTGGCCTTGAGCTCAGTTTTGTAGCCCAGGCTGGTCTCGAACTCTCACCTATCCTCCCGCCTCTACCTCCCGAGTGCTGGGATTACAGGCGTGCGTCACCACGCCCAGTTTGGATTGTCAATAAATGAATTATTCAATAAATACTTTTTATTAAAAAATGAGTTTTGCATGGCCATAACCACATGAATAGCATTTTAAGAAAGCATCAAACTTCAAGTACATTTATTTAAAGACTCCTCTGTGTTTGGAAGCTTAAAAAGTAACTTGCACCAAAATATTACCATGATCAGCAGTAACTGGGCCCTAAGCATCTACATTCTTTATTGTAACAAAACATTATGCTAGATGTGCTGAGTATAAATCAGGCATGTTAGCAAAACTAAAGCAAATGTTTCTCTGACTTCACATTTCTTGCACTAGTCAAGATTTGACAGTACAATTTTTCAAACACAAACACACATCTTAGTGTTTTTTATTTATTATTGAACATTTATGTATTTTATTCTTAATTTTTAATATATTTCTCTCAATACTTCTAATGTCTCATTTTTGTCCTGCATAAAACAAGAAAATATTTATTCCATACACTAGCAAGGCAGGCACAGAGCAAGATGCTTTTGTATCACTGAAGTCATTCAAATTTCACATTTTGCATAAATAGCTGTAATTCCATTCTCTGTACGAAACTAAAACAGAATCACATAACTAATCCGAAGATTAACTTTGAAGTTTTTTCTTTCCTATATTGTGGTATAAGAGTTGACCAGAAATACATATTTTGGTTCTAAATAGATATTTAGAAATTGATACACTAGTGTGCTTCAGATTTTAATACAATTTACCTAGAAAATATGCTGAAGGGCTGATTATCGTTCGGCAGCTGGGGTAGAGCTAGAGAATCTACATTTCCCATAAGTAAGTAGGTGCTTTGGTGGTCCACAAAGCCTACTCAGGGTGTTAAAGGTGACAAAGTAGAAAACAAAGGTTTGTACTTCAAAGTGAAACCCTAAATCTCCTTCAAGGAGAAGTACATGTCAGAATTCCAACACATCCTAAAAGGATTTCCTTTCTACATACTATAGGACTTCCTGGAGTTTATAGAATCACAAAGTGGATGGGAGACTTGTGAAAATTAACCACAATATTTGAATTAGCATGAGCTATAAGAAACAAGAAAAAATAATCAAAAGGAGGCAGTCATAGGAAAGACAGGGATGAAATCAGGCAGAGACAAGTAGAAAATAACTAGAGTTCATGCTCCAAATAACCATTGCACCCTGTGGTACAGGAATGCTTAAGGAAAACATGAAGTAGCAGAGAAATGCACTGGCCGATCACACAGAACTTTCAAGAAGGCTGATGCTTTGCTTCCTTCCTGGATTTCCATATCACTCAGTGAATAATCAAAAACAGGAATATCTTATTCCTGTGGAGCAGGTACTTAATTCAGAGAGGTTATCCAGACACAGCCACTGGTGAGTAGAGATTACTGTTACACATCATGCAGTCATGCATTTAATCTCTTCTTGTATATGTGATACTGGGGATTGAACTCAGGATCCTGTGCTTGCCATGCAAGCACTTATTCTATTGAACTATCTCCCTGGCTGGCATTTAATATCTTTAATTCATCCTAGAAGCAGTCACAGCACTCAAAATCTTGCTAGACATGCAATTTTCCCCACCCCAGACCAATTCAGAATTTACAGTTTAGCCATCTACAGGTGATCCTTTATCTACAAAGTTGGTTCAGATGCACTGGTAAATTATAAAGCAGGAATCTCAAAAATGTTCAAGTTAGTTGCTAAGTCTCGATGGGAACACAGAGGGTTTGAGGGAAGACAGACTTTTAGGGAAGAGGAAAATCACAGGAAGTGTGAGAATATTGACTTACCCTAATTTACATCATAAAGACAAAGCTATCAAGGGATAAAGAAGGAGCTGCTGGTCTGGCCTGTGTTAACTTGGACATATCACGCAATTCTCATACCTACAGGAGGGCTGTGTCTCAGGGGCACAGTGGCCATGTGTTATATCCCTGATGGCATCCAAGATCACACATCACAGAATCCCAAAACAAGAACCTTATCCTTCATCTCACCACTCATTATCTTAAACTGTAGGACAACAGGATGAAGAGCAGCTGAGAAAGAAAGACATAGGAGCTGCTTATCTCTTTCTCTACTGTGAATCTCTACTGTGAATGGTCTAATTTGTTTATAGGCTGATTAATTAGTAGTTCAATGCAGATAACATTGATTTAGGTCAGAATTCTGAGAGTAGCTGGGCAGTTCCTCTGGCATTAATGTCTTTATGGTTCACTGTCAGCCTCAACAGGGTCCGGGTTCTCACATTCACCTCTACATTATCTCTAATTCTTCAGTGTGTTCAGTCAGCCTAATTCACTGGTGAACTGCTAGGGCTCTATAGCTATTCTGGGGGCTCAAAGTCCCTGGAGCAGGAGGTAGAATGACAAAAGTAAGTCACATGGCTGGCCATCACACCAAAGTAGGGTAACACACTGGCTCAGTATCTCACTGTCAGTGTGTGGGCAGAGGGAAGGAAAGCTTTGTGCAATCAATCTTGTCATGCAGGCTAAGCAGAGTTTCCAAAGACTTCACACAGGGAGATAGTGTTTCATTCATCTTGATTTCTTTAGCACCATCTCGATATTGTCAGCAACTAACATTCTAGACATTTAACAAATGTCTTAGAAAGAGTTTAATTTATTTTGTTTTGCTCTTTAATTTGGCTTTTAAACTTTGAAGCAAATCTAAATTCTGAAGGAATGTGATGTTTATCATATTCATGAGAAGTATCAGAATACATCACCCCCAAATATGCTACTTCTGCATACGAATTATTTTCAGTGGAAGACAGAAAGAATAGATTCAAAGTGTTTTGTGCTCACACCCTACATCTGTAAGTGAATCATAAATTTTTACTGAGTACCAAAAATGGTAAGAATAACCCCAGAGATTATCCATCTCTTGAGAAGGGGTGAGATGGGTTCACACAGACAAACATCAACATCACTAGTAATCCTTTCCTGCCATTAGTTTCCCGATATATTTTCTCTTCCACAATTTATCATCCTCTGGCACTCAAAATTCCTCTTCTCTGTCTGGTTACTTTTCCACAATTTATCACCCTTGTGAAAATACATACAGGTAGCAAGTCAGGCTACTCCTTTGAGTTTTTACTTGTTTTCCATCAAGTTTTGTGAATGTAAATATTTTCTTTACTAATCTGACCTTCGAGAGTACAATTTGCAAACCTTAAGTATGGAGATGAAAAGCATAAAGGAGAAGGCTTTTTTCCCACTGTATTCACAAAATATATGCGATAGAATATAGCGCATTAGACAATCTCTACTAAGCAAACAGAGAAAATAGAAACATAACATTTAAATCTTTGTTGAAAATGGGCTTGTCTCATGTAATACAAATTCTTAACCAAAATTTGATGCAAAATAATTATAGTAACTTTGTGTAGGATAAATTTTACAAGAACATGAAAAATGTAATTTAAAGGCACCTACCTGGTCCTCATTTGACCCAGAACCCAGGACCGGTGTGTGAGTGAGATCACCTGGGGCCTATCAGAATCTCGTTCGACCAAGCACCCAGACCTGGCATGTGAGTGAGATGGCCTGGGCCCACCTGGTCCCCATTAGACCAAGAACCCAGGCCTGGCATGTGAGCATAAGGACCTCGTGTCCACTGGACCCTCATTCAACCTATTGCTCATGTTCAGTCTGGAACCCTGCAGCAGAGCTCCCTGCAGAGAGGCTAGAGGCAAGACTCACCCAGCTGATCCAAGAGCAGGACATCTTGCCAAAGTGGCACAGCAGATTTACCTCCAAGGGCTACAGCAGGAAGAAGTGGAGCTCAGCAGCCAGATCTAATGCACACCCATCTGGATGAATTTGAACTTGCTAGATCCAGACCTGGGGCTAAGGTAAGAATTTTACCAAAGCTCTACACCGAAGGTCGGAAGATAGACTTATACAAAATGACAAAGATAAGGAGCAAAATGTGTTCTCAGGCACCAAGCCCACCCAGAACAAATACAGGAGACAATAGCATAGAAAAAACTGGAAATCACACACCTGAAATCTCTGAGTTAACAGCATCTATAGTAAAAAAAACAACTTGCAAAAAGGTACAGAGGAAATCAGATCAGAAATAATTTCTGAAGTAAAAAAGGAATGACAAACATATATTCATGAGTGAAATAAACCAGACCTAGATGTGTAAATATCGTATAGTCTCCCTAGTGTAAGAAATCTAAAGAAGAAATAAAAATGCAAGGGAATAACATAGCTGAATGGAAATCAAAGATGTATGGAGTAAACAACGAAATGACTGGAAGCAGAAAAGAGAGGAAAGATAGCAGGAGCAAAACCATGCAGTTGTGTACACAGGATGAATCACATACTGGTCCTAAGAAACTTCAAAATGTTTTTCACATTGATGATAGCAAAGTGCAACACAAAACTATGCTTGCAATGCCTGTCATTCTGGTCTTTTAGATGTATACTGCTTCTAATATAAACTCAGTTACTGCTATACTCTCTCTCTCTCTCTCTCTCTCTCTCTCTCTCTCTCTCTCTCTCAAATAAATGGTTGGTTAACAAAAAAGGGTATTAATTGAGAGTAAGAGACTGGGCAAAATGCCATAGGTTTGATAGGTGGCAATTTTGTACATCCTTGGATTTCTAAATGTCTGCATAAGAGTGTGTAACTGTTTTTATCACATTCTATGGAGATTAGAATATCAATGATTGATGGAAAGTACCAATTTCAAACTAAGTCTAAGGTGTTTGATATTCAGAAAGACAGTGATGTTAAGCTCAATTACCTATGTTATAGAGTAATAGTATCACGAAGCTTTTCTGTTGGAGGATTGAAAATGTAAGTTAACAGACCAAAAATTGGAGAAAAAGAAGGGCTACGAGGATAGCCAACATTTTGGTCCTAGACCTTCAGGGTCAGTGAGGACTCAGGACATAAAAGAACCTGTGCTACACCATCATATAACTCAGTGGTGCTCCAAATTTTCTGGCCAAGGATATTATAGAACCTCACAGGAAAGGGATAAAGTATAGTGTGTCTAAGGAGAGTCACCTAGAGGAAAAAAAAATTCTCTCAGGCTTTCACAGAAAGCAAACTGGTCAAGCAATGACCATGACCCATCCCAAAGGCTGACACTGGCAACAGTTCTACAAAGCACTATACATAGTTCCAAAGTTAGTCCTGAGGGGATTTGATCTTGGAAGATACAAAAGACGAATGTATTGTTTTACAGGTCTTGTTTTAACTTGCCCTTTATCACCCAGTGGAAAAGCTTACTTATGAGGCATAAAATGCAGAGCTAGATTAGTATGATGAGCTATAAGAGGCTTAAATCAACAGACTCTAACATTTTCAGTTTCACTGGTAACCCAGTGCAATTATGGACTATGTATACAACTACATCCTCTAAGTTCAAAGAGAAGAATTTTTTTTCTTTTTCCCTTTCCTTACCAATATCGATTAGAAAATTTATCATGTCCACAACTAGTATGACGACAACAATATGCAATGTGTCAATTATTGCGAATGTACTACTAACATGTTTTGAAAGTATCATATTGTCATTTCTTACTAAACATAATCAAAAATAAAAATAAATAAATATAAATTATTTTCTTAAAAAAGGGAATGACAACTGTAGTAAAAGAAGAACTAAATGCTCTTGAAGAGAGGAGAATAGAAAAATAATGGAATCCCCGAATGAGCAATATAGGAAAGACATAGAATGCATGAAGCAGATTCAAAGTGCTATATAGGAAATTAAAGCCTCAATCACAAGCTGGCAAAACTGCTTGAATGAAAGTGAAGATAGACTTTCAGACCTTGAAGATTCCATCATAGCAAATGAAAAGATAAGAAAAGATCTCTTAAAAACACTGAGAATGTTCAAGGGGATTATGGGGCAACAAAGGAAAAGGATCAACAATGTATAGTGTGCCTGAGGAAAGTCACCTAGAGAGAAAACATTCTCTCAGGCTTTCACAGACAGCAAATTGTTCAAGCAATGACCATGAGTCACCCAGATGGCTGACACTGACTAAAGATCTACATAATGATGTACATGCTTTCAGGGTAAGTCCTGAGGGGATTTGACTGACCTTGTCAGATACAAAAGTTACATTTTTGTTATAATGGTCTTGCTTTATCTTGGTCTTAACCATCCAGCAGAAAAGTCTAACCACCAGGTATAAAAAGTAAAGTCATGTTAATGTACTCAGCTCTAAAAGGCTCAAGTCAATAGTTTCCAACATTGCCAGTTCTACTGATAACACACTACTGTTATGGCCTATTGGACTATATGTACAGCTACTTTCTGTTAGTTTAATTAGAAGAAAGATTTGTACTAATAGTGTTTAGAAAAGCTTTGTCTGTATCTTGTATTCTAAACAACTACTATGAAGATAATATTCAATGTATTAATTATTGTAACTTTCCTACTAACTAGTTTTAAAATGGTCTTATTGTTGTTTCTTTCTCATTAAAATGAATAAAATTAAAGAATAAAACAAAAAACAAAAGAAATCCAAGTATGATGCAGGGAAAAAATGATTTAACATCTTCAAGATGAAGCAAAGATGAAAAATGTGAAATTAATATGCATCAATGAGAAAGGAGTCAATACAAATATTATAAAAAGAATATGGACAGAAGTAATAGCCAAAAACTCAAATATGGGGAAATAATCTGACATTCAGGTAAATGAAGCATGTAGAATTCCAAATAACATCAATCCAATTAAAATCACACCTAGACATATAATAATCAAGATCCCCGAAATTCAGCACAGCAGCAGCATACTAAAAGCTATTAGAGAAAAGAAACAGATCACATTTAAAGGAAAACCCATCAGAATAATGGCAGATTTCTACTCACAAATAATCAAGTCAAGAAAAAATGGAGCAAAGTATTTCAACTCTTACAAGAAAACAAATTCCAATGCAGAGTGATATATCCTGCAAAACTCTCCTTCAAGTTTAATGAAATGAAATGCTTTCATGACAAAAACCAACTATCAAACTTCATGATCACAAACTTAACCCTACACCTACTACTAAAAGATATTCTAGAGAGGAATCAAAATGACTACAACTCTATGAAAGAGAAAGGAAAGAACCCACCAAATAGTGCAAACAATTGAACACAGGGAAAAAATAAGTATACAAAAGCAGTCTTTCAACTATTCTTTTGCGTATAGCAGCAAAATATTTCCATCAGCATACTCTACAAATGAATTTCTCCTGCATGCCATGGGTCATGATTCTGTCTGGATCTGCAGGGTGTATGTCAAGGAAATAGCAGTAACTCATTCTTACAAGTGATACCTAGCCACCAATAAACATCATGGACATTGTCTACTTCCACAACATACTAGGACTTTGTGTGATATCTTATCCCCAAACTGTTAGAAGTTCTGGCCATATATTTGCCATTCCAGTCTTTATGTTATGTTTTATTCTTAGTAATTCTCTACTATCATGAAAATCTTTTTAGTTGAATTGTTTTGAAATACTTGATTTTTTATTAATATTTAATTAATTTTCTGAATATTGTTTAATCTTAATTTTTGTTGTAAATTTTTTACTGTATCTTTGACTTATAATATACTTGTAAGACATGACATGATATTTTCTCCTATTATTAGAAATTTCAGGAAGTATATTTCCATTTTTCATTGACTTTCTATTTCTTCTTCCTTGTTTTTATATGCAGTTAGGTCTTTGTTTTTCTCTTTCAGTCCTTTGAATTAGTCTAGCTTCCTACACACTTACTTTTTTTTTTTTCTAATATGGAATAAGAGGCTATTAAATTTTCTTTTTCCATACCTAACTTTTTATATATATGCTTTAATGATTATTTTTCTTTACAATTAGTTTTGGACAATTACATTCTTGTGTATCTTGTTATGATACCATTCAAATTTCTTATGCAAAACGTTGTTTTATTTGGAAATGGGTATAATTTCAATGAAGTTCAGAAATTTCAAATCTCTTTTGATAGGAAAAAACAATGCTTATTATATTGCCAAATCTTTAAATATTTATTGCCTACTCCTTTCTCCTTTGAGAATTCTAATTATGTGAGTATAGCTTTCTTGGTTTGGGTAGACTGTAAATAATTATATGACTGATCTGCTTTCTTCTTTATTTTTATTTTACACAATTTTTATTATTACAGTCATTTGTAAATAATTTATTTATAATGTGAAATCTATTATTAATCTCATGCTATGTATTAATTTCAGAAACATTTCTTTAAAATTCACTGTCTACATGTTATATCTTTAACATCTCAATATTTGTCTACAGCTTTAATATGCTATATGATTATTGATTTTTCAATAAAGTTAATGAGAAAAAATTAAAATTAAAATAATGTTATTTTAAAAGTAAAGGAAGTTTAGTAGATACTAACTGAGATAATAACAAATATGCACTACAAAAAATATCAATGGAAAATATTTTTATTAATATATTTTTGTAGTGCATAGCATTTATACTTCTTGTGGAGCATTGGTGCATGTGCACAATACACCCCAATATACCTTACAATACCTTCTACCTTTGTCATCTCCTTTTCCATCTATACCTTTTTCCACTGCCATTTCTTGCTCTCCTTCCTGCTTGAGAAACACCTATCTCCCTATTTCTTATTGTCTATCTTTGGCTTTATTCTTCATTCATACTTCTCCTATGTGGGAAACCAGATGATGTCTAAGCTTGCATGTCTGATATTTTTACTTAACATTATGTTCTCAAGGCCCATCTATTTTGCTACATGCCTGAATTTTGCCTGTGTTTATGGCAGAGTAGCACTCTACTGCATTTGTGCTAATAGAGCATTTTCTTTATCCTTTGTGAATGACCACATATGTTGCTTCCAAAGTTGAACTTTCACAAATTGTGTTGCTAGAAACTTTGGCATGCACATATCACTATACTATGGTATTTTTAACTCCTTTCAGAAGATACCTAGAGAGGACTAGGTGCATTAAATGAAACTTCTAGTTACAGATGTTTTTCAAGACTTTCCATATAGATTTCTGTAGTGATTTTGTCAGCTTACATTCTCACCACCAACAAGGAGGGTTTCTTTTCTCCTGAAGCCTTAGCAGCATCTATTATAATTTAATTTCTTGATGAGAGCAAATTTTCCTGGGTAAAGATGGAATCTCGGTATTGTTTTAATTTGTGTTTCTGTAACGTTAGTAATGCTAAACATTTCTTTAGAAACTTACTGGCTGTTGGTATTTTATTACTTGAGAAATATGTATTCATTTCATGTGCCCATTTTTAACTGAGTCTTATTTTAGGAAGTCTAAATTTTTCAGTTGCCCAAAAATTCCAAATATTAGTTTTGTCTCTTAGGTATAGCTGCAAAAAAGAAATTATAACCCAATCCAAGATGTGGATATTTCTACATAGATGAGCTACAGTTGATAAATATATTTTCATCTTAATATTTATTCTACTTTGTATATATTTGGAAATATTGATGTGTAATATCTTTGTAATTTAAAAAATTCAACGTTCAATAAAAGGATGAAAAAAGAATACGACAATAGGCAATTTCTTTTCTAGTCTATAAAGACTTTCTGTAAGAAAGCAACTTGCTATGTAAGTTATTTAACTCATCTTTCTAGTTTCTATAGGACCACAGAAAAGTCATCCAGAACATTCACCCAACAAGCAACCCTTTACACTGTGGGAACCCACCACCCAGGAAGTGATCACTGGGAAGAGATAGAGCTTGGGGCCATAAGAGCAGCATTGCATGGAGACCAGGGCCCAAGTCACTGACTTTGCTGACAGCTTTGGTTAAAGTCATAGGAGAAAGTAGAGGTAGCAGGGCCAGCCTTTCTGGACTGTGCTGGGAGATGTGCAGCATAAAGAATAGAGGAACAGAACACATGACTCATACTAGGAAGCTTTTAATGAACACAAAAGGAGGGGTCACAATTCAGCTCACTGGGTCCACAGGTAGATCAGGAGTACAGGGACACATGGGAGGATTGGCAGCTTGGTGAGGGTGCCATCAGGCTGCTTTTATTTCCTGTTCTTATAGTCCTAGCAATGTTCCTCAGGCTTTGGCAAAGGAAAAAATGCAGTCTCGCTGTAACATGACTTTTAGTTTCAGTCTGGAGATGTCCTTTTTCTGGCTTTGTTCCTTCCTCCTCTTAATTGTCTTTCCTTTTTTCTCTTACTTTCTCATTTTATTCTGTGTTTCACCAACTGACTCAGCCAGTTATCAGCAAAACCCAGCCTCCTTATTGATGGCTGTATGATTTCCCAGGGATGATCTTGATTAGCCTTGAACTTGGAGACTTCCTCTTCTAGTGCAAGGGCTTCCCACACACTGCTACATAGTATTCTTTTATGCTCTAATTTAAATGTTCCAATTCAGCCTTCTTTCTCTTCTGATTTATAAAGATGGGATGCCAGAGACTTTCTTCAGGCTAGCTCATTTAAATATTAAAACATTTCATCGGTGTGCAACTGCTTTTAAACTTCAGCTTCCATGGCTTGCGCTTCTATTAAATTAATAGTCAGCACTTTCATAGCATTTGTGACTTTATAATCAATCCATACACATTAAATAATGCTAATGCTGCCCTAAGAGAGTGCTGGAACTAGTGAACTGGCTGAACTTCATCTCAAATCATTTCTAAATGGTGTTCAACTGGGGAGCGAGGTAAGAGATAATTCGCATGTGGTTTAGTGTTTGCTATCACTTGCAGTCTCCTCAAAGTAATGATGTAGAAAAATTAAGTGAATCATCCTCAAAGGGACATTATGGTTTGATCCACCTGGTGTTAATCACCTTTAAAAAATATCTATTACCTGAACAGCATCCATCAAAGTATTGGTGGACACAAAAGCTATTTAGTTCTAGAAGGAAGAGAAAAAAAAAAAACCCACAAAACAAAAACCAAATCAAGTGAACAACCCACCGTTAAAGCCTCACAGTGGTGTCTTAGTTACTTTTTACTCATTGCTGAGACAAATACCCGACACTCAAAATGAAGGGAGGAAAGGTTTATTTAGCTCACAGTTACTGGAGGTTTCAGTCCATGTTCAGCTGGCCCAAGGCTGAGAGGAACAGAGCAGAGAGCATCCAGTTCATGGCCGCGGAACAGCAACAAAATGGTGGCAGAGGCATCCAATCAATCAGGGCAGCAGAGCAGCAGCAACAGCTCGAGTCTGTCTCTCTGTCTCTCTTTATATTACATTCAGTCTCTCCACCTTAGCCCCCGCCTTAGGCTACACCCATAATCCCAGAAATACTTTGACCCATAACCCCATCAGTACTAAAACCCATGATCCCAGGGATCATGTATCAAGTCTCAAACTCTAGAAGTCTCTGCCCAATGACTACATGAGGCTTTGGGGGGACAACTAGACATAAACCATAACAAGTGGTCTTCAATTTAGCAAACTATCAAGCTAACTATACAAATTTGAAAGACTAAATGATTCCTTGGCTTAAAGCCTATGACGAGATAGGCAAAGGGGAGATCCCTGCAGACTGAAAAAGTCAGGCAGTCTTTTCTCACAGAAGAATGAGACTTGAGATTAGACTTCACTTGAACATGAGAGTTTGGGGTCACCCTGAAGTATTGAGCATCTCTGGAGCAGGAGGCAAAAGGTGAAAAAGCTGTTTTGGGCTCAGAGTCATAAGCAGGAAATGAGTCCCAGAGGCAGGTTAGATCATCAGTGTGAGGACCTAAGGTCCAGTAGAGCAGACTGGCTTGGGGACAGGGGCCTATTTTTCTAGCTGGGCAAACACTTGAAGTAAGATAAGCATGAGTTCAGGTCTTAGTCTTTTGTGGATGAGTGACCCACAGAAAATGCTGCCGTTCTTGGACCTCCAGTTCATCAACGGTGAAAGGGTGATGTTTCCACCTATGATTCAGTAACGAGAGGCCTAAGTGAGCCCATCATGAAAAGCATTTGGCCCTAGGTAAAGGTGTGAAAAAGTGGGGTAAAAGTGGGATATAAGAGTTTTCCTTCCTATTCTTTGGCTCATCAAATTAAGCATCGCACTATCGGAGCCACAGTACATGTTCACGTTCTTGATAATGAGCATGAAAGTCTTACAGCTGTTTCTACTACTTGAGGGATTTGTCTGCTATCACAAAACGAAGTATTCAGAAGTATTTAAAAGCAGACATCCTCAAACTTATTGCTGAGCTGACAGGAAAGCAAAGAACTTGCCAGGGCTTAGACTTAATGAAGACAGACATAGGTAGAATAAAAGAGGGGAGGGGACCAGAAAGTATTATTGAATCCTAGTATGATGTGGAGCCTCCATTCTCCTGGCCACCTGTGTGTGGTTCTTGGGCAGATGTGGGAGCTCAGTGTGGGTCTACCGCAAATGCCAGCTCCCTGGAAGCCTCAGGTGTCTTTAAGAAAGGCTTTGCAATTCTAGGGAAGATAAACTGGGAAAATGATTAGATTTACCTAGTGCTGAAGGATTAGGAACTATACAGATGACATCTGGTTCCACCATATCTTTGCCAATACTACTGACACAAAAGGGCTCAATATGCTTGTTGAGCTGATTTATCAAGTCTTAGTCTTTGTTTCCTAAAACAATGTGATATGCTTAGAAGTGGACATAAACATTCTTTGGTAGCAAGGAAAATCATGGTCACTATCTGTGGGTAGCTATGTTTGGAAACCTGATATCCCCTTAAAATGTATGTTTATTTCAGATTGTTGAGGCTGTGCTTTCTGAAAAAATTCTGCTTTTACCATGATCCATCTTCAGGTTATTCAAGGATTCAACCACAAAGCAAGACTTATACTCTATCCTAAATCTGCCAGCAGCAAGCAGTAAGCAATACAAAGTACCAGATAAACAACTTGGAGTAATAACTTGGATTTAAGAGGCTGCCGGAAAAAGTTATGATATAGTAAGAATGTATTTGGGCTGTGTGTTTAATAATCCCTACACCCACCCCGCCTTTTCATTTTTTTCCCCATGGAAAGAAAATGCAGTCAGTTTTTGCCCTTGCTTGGATTTATCTTGTGAGCTGCAATATAAATATGAGATAGAACATGAATTTCATACCTTAGATCCCACCTGAAGAACATAAAGTCCTGGGCTAGACTACATATGACTGGGCAGCATCAAGGGGGAAGAACTTGTAACTTACAAAGGTTTGGATGTTGCTCAATATTTAGATAGTAATATTATTCAAGGCAGATCTTAAAGACAGTGCAGTTGACTGAAAAAAAGTCACTTATAGGAATTATTCCTTATCATGATTGCAAATTTTAGTAAATATGAATAATGAAAATACAATAGAGGTGAAACATATATGACTTAGTGTCTAGTAATCTGGATTAAAATTAGGTATTACCTCAGGTCATTAATATATTAAAAATCAACTGGGTTTTCTAAATACACATTCTCAATCTACCCTGCGATTTCATATCTCATGAGGTCTCAGTGTTGATGTCCACAAACACTGTAATAAGACAAAAAGAAACTATAAAAACAAATTCTATTCTCATGGACCCTGGGAATAGTTTGACTCATGACTTAAGATGCATGATATGTTTTGTGTCTGGATGTTCCTCCAGAACTTCATGCAGTCATGGAGGCTGACCATTTCAGAAGCAGCTGAATCTAGAGATTTTGATTGACTCATGGTCTAATGATGAACTTAAGGGTGCTCAGATTAAAGGTGGTTGATTGCTAGATTCAACTTGCAACACTCTAATCTCAGCAGTCTGAATAAAAAGGGGCAAAAAGGAGCTCGTTTCCCCCCATTTTCTCCTGTTGCTTTTGTTGTCCTCCACAGCCATGAATGGTTGCTCATCTTCCATGCCACCCTGGGAGCCAGCTGAGTACGGGCTGCTGAAACCAGTATAAAATGTGAGCTACATAGTTTCCTCCTGTTATTTTGGGTGTTGGATATTTTTGTGTCTGCAATGAAGAAAGTAAGTAAAACCATGCAGGCAGGGAACATGCATGAATTATAGTCAGAAAACCTATATCTGAGTCATTAGCACCATTTTCTTTCACTTTTCTGATTTCTCTATCATACCCTAAACACCTGTAGCTTCCTGGGATCACTTCTCAAAGAAACTGTCTGGAGACTGGACATGGTGGCATGCGCCTGTAATTCCAGCTCTTGGGAAATTGTAAACAGGTGGATCACTATGAGTCCGATCTAACAGTGATACCCTGGTAGACCCTTCCCTAAAATTAAAGAAAAGAAACTATTTCTCTCCTACTTTTGTTATGCGTTCTGCTTTTGGAGAAGTCCTATGCAATGCAATAGCGTGTCCAGGTGCCCTACAAATGGATATTACAGTTGAGTAGCTGTGAGAACTAAATGAAGTAATTTATGTAAGACACATGGGCGACTGCCTATCATTTAACAAGCCTCAGCTTAAGCCTCAGGATGCATTCAGTTGCTAAGGGGACTCAGACCCTTATCTCTCCAGAATAGGGTATTATTATGTAAGGTTTCACTTTGGTGCAGAGTATGTCTCTTGCTTTGCTGTGTTCATGGCTATACCTAGGTGACTGACAGCCCTAACATGGGATACAAAGGGATGTGTCGCTAAGAAAGGTGGTTGAAAGACAAAATGACCTTCCCCTTCAAGTGCTAAGCCCTATTTTAAGTATAGTGGAATAAATTCTCAGAAAGTTTCAGGCACTTGTTAAAGTCACATATTCAGTAAGTGATGGAATAGAAACCATCCATCCCCTCTCATTCAGATCTAGTAGCCCTCCTTCTAAAATGTTAGCAGAAAACAAAAGGTACATTGACATGATTTAGTATGGACTGTGTGTTTGAGCCTGAAATGATCTTAATGTACCTACTCCTAAATTGCTGATATTAGTGAAACCATTTCTGATTTGTGCTATTCTGCTTCAGATGACTTAGAAAGAAAATAAGCTATTGATTTTCTAAATCTTCTACAAGTCGTTGGTGAAATATTAAATGCTAAGCTTTCTATCTAGGCTTTCAAATGTTGACAATCAGCAAACATTGCAACAATGCCACTAAAGAGCTCCTTAGGACATAGAGAATGGATGTTAGTAAGTTACTAAGGCTTTTGCTAAAGTGGTTGGGTCAGAACCGAGAAGGAAGTAAGAGTGAAATATTCAGGCTCTACCTAGAGGGGAAAATCTGGTGCACCAACTGGTCATAGCTCACTTCATTCCTATTGTTTTTTGGAATTGATAGGAAACCATGGGCCTTTTAAGACAAAGAAATTGTGCCAATGAGCAATAGGAATCAAACCAGCAGGCCCACTGTAACCCAAAGGTAATGTTAAGCAGTTATGTACTGTGGAAAAAATACTTTAAAGACTCCACAAATCATGTCAAATATTTCCATTCCTGAGAAAACACTCAGCCAAGAGGTGATCTGTGCAGTTCAAAGTGCTAGAACACTTCTAATATGTAAAGGGGGTTCAGGCACTATACATAAATCTAAAATCCTACAGTTTCTGTGAAGTAATCCAACTTTTACCACGTAACAACTTTCTGAGAGCAAATGTCACCAGCTGAGGTAGTGAGAAATTATATAGTTCTCCAAGATGGATCAGCATAGAGAATTTTCTAAAATAAAGCATGAGGCCATGACCCCATTTCACAACCTACTCACATAATTTCACCTGCTAAGTTCCACAAATACCATCAGCTACTAAAAGCTCTTAGAAAGAAGAATAAAGTAACATTTTTTGATAATCAGATGCTATTATTTCTTCAGATCTGCTTTTCAGGGCAATTTTTGTGTGTGTGTGTTTTTGCAATAAAGAAAATTATTTTGACCCTTGTTCACTTAAGCAAAGAAAATAAAATTAAAAAGAATTCCTAGCTATAAAGTAAACCTTGGAGGCTGTTTTGGCTGTGCGTCACATTTGCAGTGAGCTGGAAAGATATGGATTGTTTGGTTCGTGTTGAACACAGACAGCCACCATTTCTGTGCTTTCAGCTACTCTCATATAATTCTGCACGCCTTTTTAAACTGCAAAGGTAGCTACATATATTTGCTTTCCCTTTAGAGACTAGAAAGAAAATTGTAAAGATAACATAGCAATAACTTAACCCAAATTATTGAGAACAAGGGTAGGAGTTATATTTCGCTTTTTGGATAAAGAAATGTCAATCAGGAATGCATTTTTTAAAAATATTTTTAAAATTCAAGTCTCCGCCAAAATTTATTAAGTGTTTTGCTATACCACATAAAATGTTTCCTTCTTGTATAGTGCAGAATTGTCACCCAGAAATGCAGGGAACTTAGCCTTCATTCATAGTCACTTAAAAGTTTGCCTTACAAGACTTAGAAGAGTTTTATTGATACAAAACTCATACTTGTGTGGTAGTTTCTATGTTCCAGTTACTTCCTTAAATTGTATACATATTTCAATATTTATGTGGCATATAGACACACATTTCACACTTACATCTGTTTGATAAGAACATAATATTAGCAACATCTCTAATTTACAGGTAAGAAAATTGAGGTACTGACAAGCTAAGAAACTTCTTTAAGACCATACAGTTAATGTATAGAAGATTTGGGGGTATGGGGAAACCATAGGATTCCAGCCTTAGAGGTTGTGCTCTTAATTACTATTATATTTTTGTAAGGTTAATGTGGAATATGTTAACTTCACAGAAATATAAGATATGATAGAAGGAAATATAATATGAAGTTATATATGTATATATAGAGAGATATATGTAGATATATATATTTCTTTTTATCAGCTTTTTCTTCTAAGATAAAAATTCTTAAAAAAAAAAAAAAACAACTTCTGGATAACTGAAGGACTGTGATTTGTAGTGCGAGGTGCAGTGGGTGTGGATTAATTCTTCTTTTCTCCAATTAGCTTTGTGCTCTTGGGTAAATCACTTTGGGTCCTGCAAGTCTTTTTTCCTGACATAAATTAAAGGCATCAGTCAAGACCTGGGGTGTTCAAGGTGATCACACCTATTCTCATGAGCCCCCTGAATTATGATTGTTGTATACATTCCATTTTCAAGAGTTGCTATGAAAAATATTTCAATATTTCAGTGGATCACATGAAAGCATTGTTAAAGTTAATCATATATCTCTTTTCACATCTTTTAACATGATCTTTTGAAGCCTTAAAATTCCATATGTAGCCTACCTTAGTAGCTCAGGTAATACTCCTGTTGACATGTTGTGGTCACACAAGCAATTTTTCACCCACGTGCTTATTGATATGCTCCAGTGAAACTCCTAACATGCAGGCGAAGAGATACTCAATTCCAGAAATGTTAGTTTCCTGTCGGTGTCTTTTGACACTCTCAAGAAAACTTTAGAATACAATAGCATGACCTGAACATCATAAGGACAATTCAAGCCCACTCCAAGTAATTCGAAAATGTAAGTTATCTGCAAATGTTGCTGTTTGTTACTAGGAATAAAATTTTTTTTTTTCAGGCTTCAAACACAAGTTCATGTTGTGGTGTGTCAAAATACGGTCTGTGTGCTAGAGTTTTCTAATAAGCTGAGCAGTTCTGTGAGCCAGACCCAGCCTTAAACGTTCTATGAGATTAAAGGAGAAAAGAAAGGTAGAAAAGTAGACCACACACTGTTTATAGATTGGAGAAAGTCAGAAATACCATTATCTTTTTCTTTGTTTGTTTTCTTAAGGATGGAAGCTGCCAACAATGGATCGTAGGATAAAAGCGAATTCAAGGCCTTACCTGGCTCTTCCCCTGGAATTTATGACTGCGTTTCCTGGACTCCATAAACAGCACCTAGATCCAGGTGTAGCCAGAGCAGCTGTGCCTCACATTAGGACACAGTGCTTGTTGTACAGTGAGAAACTGCCTGCAGATGCTAGGCAAAGCTAGAGAAGCTTAGGTTTGCTTTTCTCTCTGTATCACCTAAGTTGGATGATCAAAATTAGGTGCTGGCTGAACCCCTTACTTCTTTTTTTGTTGTTGTTGTTGTTGTTTGCTTGTCTCTTGGAGACAGGGTCTCGCTATGCAGTTCAGGCTGGCCTTGAGCTCACTTTTGTAGCACAGGCTGGTCTCGAACTCACACTGATCCTCCTGCCTCAGCCTCCCCAGTGCTGGGATTACAGGCGTGCGCCACCACGCCCAGCCTTAAATGCCTTACTTGATAAGTGATCACCTTAAACCTATTGTGGGATGTTTCTCAGAACAGAGGAGGTGTAGGAAGTCTGAAGCAGAATAGTAATAATTTTGAAAATAATTGAATTCTTAAAATTTTCAGTAGATGATCTTGTGGGCTGTTCACTAAATCCAGGTGGTTTTGGCAGCTAAATTGGCTATAAGGAGTGAGCCAGGCTGGGCACTTGAAGGATCCAGAATGCTAGGCAAGAAACATTGCAACTGTAGAAGGGACAGGTGCGCCCCCTCACCATGGGCCAGATCTCAAGACAAAAGACTAAACCAATGCACCCACCAACTCCCTAGGGATAGACATCAGGGACTGATACTCTAGTTAGATCTCTATTGCCTTGAAAAAGCTAGGTAGAGTCACTAACCCACACTCCTACAAGGAAAGCTCTTACTCTATATTCACAGTCACTTACTCTCTGACTTGCTTTCCCATTTGATCCTGAGTTAATCAATTTTACCTAAGCAGTTCCGTTTGTAATCTTATTGGTTGACCATGGTTTTGTCCCACCTCAGGCTCAATTAAGGAATCCCCATGTTTTCCCAATTTGGATACCCACACTGTGTGTGTGTGTGTGTGTATGTATATATATATATATATATATATATATATATATATATATATATATA